>VXAL01000590.1:0-22078 GCA_013399475.1 Chauna torquata | reverse complement strand
CTCCCAAGGGACTCTGCCAAGCAATCTCCTGAACAGAAGAAAGTCTGCCCTCTGGTAGTCCAGGGCAGCAGTTCTGCCAACCCCCCTCTTTACTTTTCCAAGAATCAAAAGCTCTATTAATTCATAATCACTATGCCCAAGATGGCCTCCAGCCTTCACATCACCCACAAGTCCTTCTCTGTTCACAAGCAGAAGATCCAGTGGGGCACCATCCCTAGTTGGCTCACTCACTCGCTGTGTCAGGAAGTTATCTTCCACACACTCCAGAAACCTCCTAGACTGTTTCCTCTCTGCTGCATTGTATATCCAGCAGACATCTGGTAAGTTGAAGTCCCCCACGAGAACAAGGGCTATCGATTGTGAGACTTCTCCCAGCTGCTTATAGAATATCTCGTCTACTTCTTCAGCCTGGTTGGGCAGTCCATAACAGACTCCCACCATGACATCTGCCTCATTGGCCTTCCCCCTGACTCTCACCCATAAACACTCAACCCACTCATCGCCATTGTTAGACTCTAGACAATCAAAACACTCCCTAACATACAGGGCTACCCCACCACCTCTCCTTCCTAGCCTATCCCTTCTGAAGAATTTATAGCCATCCATTGCAGCATTCCAGTCATGCGAGCCATCCCACCATGTTTCTGTGATGACAACTATGTCATAATTTTCCTGCTGCACCATGGCTTCCAGCTCCTCTTGTTTGTTGGCCGTACTGCGTGCATTGGTGCAGATGCACTTCAGTTGGGCTAGCTATCCTGTCACCTTTTTGGGGGGAGAAGCCCTAATTTCTGTGTGACCATTCCCGGGCACTTTTGTGATTTCTAACCCAGCAATATCCCCTGCGTCTTCACTGTCCCATGGCTCTCTATCCCCTACCTCCACTGGGATGGCAGACCAATGAACCTTGCTAGCACATCGTCCCATAGCCATTGGTGTACCACTCTTGTCTCTGGCAAGCCTGGTTTCATCCCTTTCTCACTTCAAATCTAGTTTAAAGCCCTGTCATTCTGACTAATTTTGACTAATTTTCATTAGTCTAAAAAGAGAAAAGGGAGAAATAATGTGTTCCAATAAAAACATCCAAAGTTTTTTTCCTTTTCGTTTCCATCAGAAGTATCATCTGTCCAATTTTTAACTTGTTGTCTAACATGAAAATACCAAGAAATTATATGCTTACTTCTCTTCAAATTGTTCTTCAGGAATTACAAAAACACATTTCCTTTGGATTCCACAGATAGCAATCCATATTATTTTAAGACCTGTGACAATAATCTTAATAATACTGTTTCTAAAATCCACCACAGATTGAGAGCTGATAGATACATTCTGCTTTCAAAGATTTTTTTTGCCTCTCAGATCTCACCATCAGTATAAGAGGTCCTGCTAGCCAAACCACCCTCTGAGAGATGAGCTGAGGAAACCCACTCTTAAAACTGGGAAAACTCAGCATTATTGACTGGAACATAGTAACCAACTCTCCTAATACACCTAAGGAACAATACCCCAACATTCCATCCTTAGTTGTTATGACTTTTCAGGGGAGGAAACAGCTTTATCTAGTAATTTTATCTTCTAGCCTGGGTAAAGGTCACTACTTCTCACTAGGCCAAAGACGAGGAAGAAAAATAATTCATAATTAAATTGGCCTGAACTTACTTCTTCACATTCTTTGTATTATATGGATTCTGCAGACAAATCAGTGAAAGACCCATCCACTTGGGAAGAAACATTTAAAATTGTGATTTTTTTTTTTTTTTAAGTTCAGACTTCCTGTATTGTCATCGCACTTATTTACTTCTTTTTCTCCAGAAACTATATGCACCTCAATGAGCAAAATCCTGTATATGAAGAAAGGTCCCTCTCTCCAAACTAGAGATTACAACAGTTTGACGATACTATACAGATATACAGTTCCTAAGGTTTGAAAACGCTACGAAAATACAACATCTTTTAACCTATTGAGAGCAGGTTTCAAAGAGTACAAGGTGTGTACCAACAGCATTCCGCATCAGAAATTTTTTAAGAGTAAGATACACTTGAAGACCTCAACTAAGTACTTTCCCACCTTAATATCCGTAGTTGTGACTTATCTGGATAAAGATGAATGGCTCGATTTATATCTTTCACAGCATTTGGTAAATTATGAATCTGTAATTTATAAAGAAAAAACAATTTAACTGTTAATAGGAACACAGTTTGGAGACTATTCTTATTTCTTATTTCTTATTCATTTCATTTCTTATTTATTATTATAAATGTGATTCTAAAGGATATAATGCCCACATGGTAACAACTCATGAGGCACATATGCCCTCTGCACAGGAGCTCAATACTTTTTGCATGTCTGAAACTTGCAACCTACAGATTCCTATACTCTCCCACAGGGCATATTCAAACAGCAGACAGTTTCTTTACTTTTCTAAAACACAAACAACATTCTGGACTACTGGGAAAGAGATTAGGTCACGTGATCTACATGCACATATGTCCTTATTAATCTTCATTGCTGTAATGACTTTGCATTTATTTTTCAAGTGTCTGCGCCTGTGGTCCAATTCATTATTCGTCAGATGTGGAGGGGAAAGGAGATCATTGCAATGAAGATCCCAAGGACTGGTCCATCCAGATGTGTAGCTGCTAACTGAAACTGTCATCAAAGAAGAGCATTGATGGAATGCGTGTATTGATCTTAATTTAGCTGCCTTACATAGTTCAGTTACTGGAACTCTGCTTAAAAAAAAAAAAAAAAACTACAGAAGCAACCTGAGCATTAGTGGATGATTTAAAACATCCCACTCCCATTTGTGGTGAAAAAAACTGAGTTTCCTGAAAAATGAAAATTCTCAAGAATGTTTTCTTTAGAAAAAATTGTATTTCAAAATTTTTTTTTTAATTTCAGAAGCATATTTTATTAAAGCCCAGATTAGATGCACACTGATGTAGAAATAATCAAATGAAACCTGAAATGTTTTATGTTATTGCATCACATGCCAATGATATTTTATAATAATTGAAATGTATGTAATTCTATTATGGTGATGAGGACCACTTGAAGTATATAGCTATAAACAGGTTTTAACATCTGTATAATAAAGGCATAAATATTAAAATGCTTGCGACAACAATAAATATAAATAAAGCTGTATTAAGCGACAAATGAAAATGAAAGTAGTGTATTACCTTATGATATGCTTGTGCTCTACATAAATAGGCTCGAACATTGAGAGGATCAATTTTAATGGCATTAGTAAACTGCTGAATAGCTCCATAGTATTGATCCAGATGCAACAGCAGTATCAAACCAATATTTAGGTAAGCAAAGATGACAGAGCTAAAAATAGATTTTTGTTTCCTTTTGTTATTGCATGAAATATGTCATTGTATAAACTCCACAACTTATACAGGCTTCATCTACTTTTACGATATTTATAACACATCTATTTTGTGATCACACTGAGCAAAAGCATAGTAATTTCCAGCTCAGGAGATAACTCATTAAAAACTCCATCTCAGTAGCTTGGGATGTTTGACTGCATACTAGAAGCTTTCTGATCACCAAAAACACCACTCCAAATGTAAAGAAATTGTGACAAGTTTCTTTTTAATGGAATAGACTAGGAATAGACCTAGCTGGTAATTTTATATAGACTGAATATACCAATATTGAATTCTTCAACACTAAAAACAGGTTTGGGGACTCCAACAGAGTGCACACATTTTCCACCTAGCCTGCTCCCTTACTTTCTGTCATTTCACTTGGCTAGCAGCTAGGGAGACCTGAGTTTCCAGGATCTGCAATAGCTTGTCCAGCCCTGTCTCTTGTAGACTGTTTCTAGGCAAGTTCTAGACTTCCTATAGTAGAGCCAAGAAACAGAAAGATCTGGGGTTTTTTTTACATCTGCCATAGACGGGAATGGAAGCCTTTGCTCAAGACAAGACTGTTGAGGTTGCCTGAGGCTGAAGGAGAACTCACTATCTTTAAAGAATGGATAACTAATTAAGCCAACTGGAATGAGAGGCTTTTTGCATATTACAAGACTGTTTGCATGGTAGGGCTGCTACAGACGCAATCTGTTTCCAAAGCATTTTTAAGTGGTAGGAAGAAATGCAATTCACAAGAACCATATCAGCTTCAATCACCAACCGTAAAGGATCACAAGCAGTTTTGTCTTATTCTGTGTTGTTGGGTTTGGGGGTTTGTCTATTTGTTTGTTTTAATTTTATTTCAGGGACACTATTTACTGACTTCTGCTAAAAAAAAAAAAAATTGTGGCATTTTCTTTTTGAAAAAAAAAAGGCTTATTACCTGCATTGTGAACAGACTCCCTCCCAGAAGAACAAAGAAATTATTATGGCATAAATGGTCAGCTTTAACTGGGACTTCAATTTCATCTTTTGTCTGCCAAACCTTAATAATTTATTTGCCAAGTTGCTATATAAGGTGAAATAAAATTTAATTTTGAAATAAATTAATAATTATTTTTATTACACATACTACAGTAAATGAGGCAAAAAATACTATGTTTTATAAGAAGACATTATGTTTTTGTATGGTTTAATTCTAGTCTATTTGCTGAATAAGTAGTTCTCATTCCACTTTCCTTTATTAGTACTTTTATGCCGCCAAGTATAATCAGAATATAAACAAAATATATTAAAATTCTCAAGTCCAATTACCTGTTCAAAGCTATGACAGTTTCAAAGTCACAGACTGCAAGTGACCATTGACACTGCTTTGAGTAAACGATCCCACGATGAAGAAAAGAAAGGAAATTTTCCTGAGTGTCATTGATGAGTACTGTGGGAAAGGGAGAATAAAAATCAGGTGCTCAAATATTCACATATATTTCTGTTACACCATGCAACTTATTTGCAGTTTACTTTTTACTCTAGCTTTCTTAGAGTTTTATAAAATATCATAGAAAAACAACAACATATTAGATCATAATACAAATGGTTTAATGTGTGAATATATTCCAGATGTACAATTCTTAGTTATATCCACTCAAATTGTTAAAAGTGAAGCAGAAAAGCTTTAGGAAGCAGAGGGAAAATATCTTAACAGTAGCAACAGCAGCAAGAGTTGATGTCTAGTAGCAAACTTAATAGAAATGAAAAGGAACAAATTATTAGCAAACATTGAATGACAACCACACATTTCAATATTTACAACAGGAAATAACCATGCTATACTGTAGTATAGTAATTACTGGCAAATGGTCATCTCTCTTTTTAACAGCAAACACATACACCATTAAAAGAAACAATACCAGAAACACTGAAGTCCTGCAGAGCTCTTTTCGGATCAATCTGTTGTAGTATGCAACCTCTATAGTAGAATGCTATCCAACAAGATGGGTCTAGATGAATTGCTGCTGTTAAGTCTCGTATTGCATTTCTATACTGCTGCTGCTTAGCATATATTCTTCCTCGATACAGTCTAATAAGGAAGACAATTTCTCTTTAAATATAATTTCTTTTACAAAATTACATTATATCAATTATATATGAATGAAGTTGTAGTTTGAAGTCATAGATTATTATTTAGAACATTAACAGCTCAATTTAATACAGCAAGTCTGAAGGAAAAAGGTCCAACAACCTATATCATATAGGCAGATCACCACACTTCCATAAATCAAGCTCAATATAATACAGCACTGTATCAGCTTTGAATATCACAGAGTTGAATGGGACTCTCTCCAGGCTCCAGAGTCTATTGATGCAGCAGTCTGTGTATGGGAAACACCAGATCTGTGTATGGGAAACACCAGATTTTGTCGATCTGATGTAAAAGAAAAGAAATAAAACTGACCTCATTACTAGTAAAGCTTTCTGAAAACATCCATTCTGTTTTTCAATATTTCTTTCAAACAGACAAGTTTACAGAATCAGCTCCTACTATTTTACATTATTCCTCAATGAAATTCCAGACTCTAGCAATATATTTAAACAAAATAAACCAAAGGCTTAAGTGAAAAAGTGTGAATAGACAGCAACGGCTGTAGAAATATTTTATCAATGCAAAATATTTTTGTATTACTAAACATGGCTTTCACATATCAAACAAGTCTTATGCCACATCCTACTTACTTGTATGCAGAATTATCATGCAAAATATATACCATTCCTTTTTAAATCTACCACAGTAAAGTCAGTTCCCCAAGAATTTAAATGACATGCCTAACTCTCCACAAACACAAGGCAGTGACGCTAATCATACTCACTAGGACTATTCACAGAGCCCACTCATCCACATTTGAGCCTCAAATGAAGAAGTGGACTTCAGGAAGTCAACTGCAGCTTCACGTTGCTTCAAGATTTTATTTCAAATTCAGAGTTTTAAGAAGCATCTGTAAACTACTTTAGTAGTACAGCAACCTAATGTCATTAGAAAGCTTTGCATGATTCTGTGGCTCCCTGTGATGAAGGGGGTGGACTGACAGGTAAAAGATACACAAAGGGGAGTCCTTCACTAGCACTTTCTATTCAGTTTGGATAGAACAAGACATCTAAACTTAGGTGTTTATTTGTTGATGTCTACAATGTATGTTAAATGTTTGACTTTCTATTATAGATTATGAAGATCCAGTCAGTATAATCCAAGGAAATGAAAGCAATTCAGTTCATCCAAAAATGTATACACTTAGTAGCTCTCCAGACTTTATAGAAGTGTCCAGATGCATATTCAGTCTACCTAGAGTCTCCTACCCGTATTGACTAGATTGCCCTTGATCATAACGGCAGTTTAGACATCTACATCTCAAGGAGACAGCACGCTTACACCTAAATTCAGGTATCATAATCTGATATTAAATGCCTACTTTTTTTTTTTTATTTTTTATTTAAAACAGATAATGACATAGAAAGAATCTAAATCTTTGCAGGAATGACATTAAAAAGTAGTCACATTTTCTAGTGGTAAAATGATAAAAAAAATCAGCCTTTGTAAGTCAAACCTCAACATCATTATCATAATTCAAAAATAAGGATGCTTCTCATTCATACTTTTTTTTTTTTGTTCCACAGAAAACCTTAACTCAGCATAATGCTAAAACTAGAAGTGTCAAGACAACCAATGGAAATTAAACATAGAACTATGTAATCCTTAAGGACATTCTTCACTTTGAGCATGTATTTAAATCCAGCTCTTTGCAGCAAAGCACACATGCATGTGCGTAAGTCCAACTGACTATATTTGCATTACTCTAGTGGAATCTGAGCACATGGTCCTGTCCGTAGCTAAATTAAGGTCTAGGGACTAATCCAAAGTCATTAAAACAATACAAAGATTCCCCAATGAATATCATGGCCTAGAAGTCTTATTCTATTTCTATTACACACCTCTTTGGAAATGCGATTGCTTTATTATTGTTTAATGCATATTTAGTCTTATACATATTAATATTATTTTAATAATCCACTTAAAATTCAAATACTTCTGTCAAACTATAAATTATACCTCGCCTGAGCATTGCTAGGGTCTTCCCTGATCACAGCCGTAAAATCCTGAATAGCTGTAGTCAAAACTGAATGGTCAAAGAAATATATTCCATGTTTCATAAGTGCATCTGTTCTTTTTGGGTTATACTGAAAACACTATAATGGAAAAATAAAGAATTACATGATGTTATTCCTCAGTCTTAATATTCCTAATAATTAAAAGTCTTAACCAAGCATAAAAAGAATATATTCTTTCATTCTCAGATTTTCTTTTTTTATTATCTCGTCCTTTAATGTCTATTGTCATTTCCATTAACTGTACAGTGAAATACAAAAGCAGTGACACATACTTATTAGTGCCTGGTAATTTGTAGACATGTAGTAATTTGTTGAATTACCTGGCAGGAGAAACATAAATTGCTTATTTGTTTCTATGGCAATGATTTTTTTAAACATCGTTTATTTGAAAGGATATCTGTTCTCCAAGCTACTTGCCTGATATACCCAAGTAGAGTTTACTTTTAAAGTTACACAAAATTACTACATTATTGTAACAATACAAAAAAGTTAACTTACTTTGGCGTAATCATCCATGGCCAATAATAATTGATTTTCGTCAAAATACAACTCAGCTCTCCTGAAATAAATGTCATCATCTGTTGGGCTGCACTGTATTGCAGAACTATAATTGATGATTGCCAACATATTATCACCCTGTTTTCTGTAAATTTCAGCCTTTGACAGGTATGCATCTGAAACAACCCCCCCAAAACATAAAAGGCAATATTTAGCAGCCCAAAACAATGTCATCTCCTCCTTACAGGGTAGTTAATACAAGCAGTAGAAATAAAACAGTAGATTTTCCAAAAGGTCAGGAAGTCCTGTTTTAACTGAGTAACAGAGGTCAAAAGTTTACAGCTACAGCTGTGTGCTTGAGCCCATGCAGCTGTAAACTGATAGCTCTTGTAAGACTCACAGGTACTATCAACTCTTTGCTCTCTGTACAGCTCAGTAGAAATGGCCCATCAAACCATATGAGTGCAGACCTGTTCACCACAAATATAAAAAGAGATTTAGTTTAAATGGACCCATACAATAGTTGTCCCGCTGTACTGAGTTTGTTTGGGACGTAGCTAACTTTCCTTATAACAGCCCATATGGTGCTGTGTTTTGGATTTGGGGCTAAAATAGTGTTGATAACGCAACCCCCAACAAATAAGCTGGGGGTGGGCAAAAAGTTGTGAGGGGACACAGCTGGGACAGCTGACTTAAGCTGGCCAAAGGGATATTCCACACCACAGAATGTCATGACCAGCAATAAAAAATATGGGGGCAGAGAAAGACAGGAAGATGATGGTTGTCTTCCAAGGTGGCCATTGCTCAGAGACTGGCTGGGCACCGTTCTGCTTGTGGGACATGGTGAGTGATTGCCTTTACTTCCTTTGTTTCTTTCCTCTTTACTTGTTAAATTGTCTGTATCTTGACCCACAAGTTTCCTTGCTTTCGATCTTCCTATTCTCTCCCCTGTCCTGTGGGGTGTGGGGTAAAGGAGCTAGCAAGCAGCTGTGTGGGTGCTTAGCTGCTGGCTGGGATCAACCCACCACACTCACACACAGCACCAATGGCTAAACATTTCCCAACATCTTCTAACAAACTTCTAGTGAAGATCAGGGTAAAAGACCCAAAGACAGAATTGTAATAGAGCACAGAAACAGAACAGCAGAGGTCAAGGGCACCAGTAATCTTTTAAGTCTCCACACTAGCAAATAATACAAAACTTCCAAATGATCCTCTGAAGTGGGCTGTTCCCATTTTCACATTCTGTAGCAGGCCACACTCGCTACACAGAGTATGACAAAACAGAGAAGTCTCCAGTAGACAATTTGATGAAGGAGTAAAATAGTTCCTCCTAGCCTCTGATCAAGCAAGCCTGACCTCTGATCAGCTAAAACCACAGCATAAGCAAAGGACTTGAATAAGCAAAGGACACGTCTTCCTGGTCCTTACAGGTGGCTAGCTGAAGCCCTGATTAATGCATAACAGATGTCATGCAAAAAAGAGCAAGTCATCTTTCCCTTTCTTCCAATATACTAATAGATCTGACACCCAAAGACCAGTACGAGCTTAAATCTGTATTTCCGGGAATACTGTTATAAAATTCCTTTCATATTATCAAGCTCTGTTTTAAGCTCCTCGGCTCCACTACCCAATTTAGAAAGCCACTCCAGAGCTTTACTCCTAAAATGAAATAGCTTGTAATTTACAGCTCACATTTATCCATTAAAAATGTACAATGACTTAATATTGTGCTGTCATCCTTCAATTTAAATATTTTCTCTTCATGATGATTACCTCCCAACATGACTTTTTACAAATACTTGTACTATCAATGTGGACTTTTATAGACTGACTGATCATCTCTAATGGTTTAAACTACAGATTGAGATCATGTAATGAATGTGTTGTGTTCAAAACAATAATGCAGTGACTTTAAAATTTAGTATATTGCTTAGTTATCTCTTTGGATGTTCTGCACAGAGAAAAGGTTTCAGTAAAATAAAATCATCTTCGAGTTCTTTAAAGAATCACTAAAAAAAAAAAAAAAAAGATTAGATCAGAAGGTTGCTCTCGTGTTCACCTAGTCCAACATCCTGCTCAAATCAAGGCTAACCTTAAAAGTGAGGTCAAGCAGCTCAGGGCCTTGTCCAGATTTAAAATCTCCAAGAACTATCTGCTCCAGTGCTTAACCATTGCTATCATGAATATTTTTATGCCCAACTGAAATGTCATTTGTTGCAACTTGTGTCTATTGCTTCCTGTTTTGCTGAGCATCTCTCAGAAAATTCTGTCTTCTCTATTACTACCCATTATGTAGCTGAGGACAGATTTCCCTCTTAGGCTTACCTTCTCCAGGCTAATTCAGCTTCTCTTTATACAACATATGTTCCAGGCCCATGACCATCTTAATGGCTTTCCAATGGACTCTCTCCAGCTTCTCTCTCTCATACTGAACACAGTATTGAAGGTGTAGTAGCATGACAAGCAGGTAGCGGGCAATCACTTTCCCTGACCTGCAGGGCAATGCTTTTGCCAATGCATCCAGTGTACAGCCAGCCTCCCCCGCTGCAAGGCCACACTGATGACTCACATTCAACTTGTCCATGAGCACCCCAAGGCCCTTTCCTGCAGAGCTGATACCTAGCCACCAGTCCCCAGTCCATACAGACAGCAGTCACGTAAACTTCTGCCAACCCTTCTTCAGAAGCTGTGGACCAAACTTGACTCTTTTTCTTCATCTGTCAAACAGGTGCCACCTCTCCCTTTCAAGCTCCTCCTTCCCAGTGTAAAGGTTACAGCAGGACTGACTGCACAATAGCACACTGTCCCCATTATAGGATTATCAGCTTTCCCCATCAAATTAATGGATACAATTTCCATCAGTCCTCTTTTTTTTCTTTTTTTTTTTAAACATACTAAAATTAAGTATTTATTTTTGTCTTAGATATCCATCTTCTGTCCCAAATCTTTGAAGATTTATGTCTGCATTATAATTTTCCTACAATACGGATAAACTAACTGACACAGGGTTAAATATCTACAAAAACATTTGCAGAACTACACAGCTAGAGAAAAAACACTGTGAAAAATGAACTGCTTAAAAAGTGAAGTTACTCTTTGATAGATACTTACCTGCTTTATTTTTGTTCCATTTAGTTATGAAATTCAGGTCATCCAAAGCATCAGAAATTTTGTCTTGAAAGAGGTAAATCAAATGTCTATGCCAGTAAGCATCAAGTAGTAGCGGTTCTAAGCTTATAGCCTATAAACAAAGTAAGAAGTAAATAATAACAATTTATATTGCAGAAGAAACTTCTCAAATGTGCCAACAATAGTACATAGGAAATGAGAAACTAATTTTTGCATTGAAATGAGTTTTAATAAAAGTCTTAGACTGACAAACTTCTATTTAACCCAGAAATCTGAAAAGTATGACTGATACACCCATTTAAAAGTATCACGTGCGTACAAATATGCAGAATCAGAGTCCAATCTATCAGCATTCAGTATAAAATACAAATCAGCTGTGATATTACTGTTTGATTATTTCTTTAATATAGTTATCTGAATTATTTCTAGAAAGTAATTGTAGAATTAGTTCTACAGGAATCCCAGGGAATAAATGCTTAGAAACAATCTTGTTCATTGCTTTTCTATCTGAAAGTAAGAAATAAGCATGTCGCAATGAAAAAGGTATCAGCTTTTCAAACCATGCTGTTATGATTACTATAAAAACTACTTAAAGTTCCCTAGCAGAAATCATTTGGTAGATATTATCAAATAAATAATGTATTTTCACATGTATTCATTAGGCATATACTACAAACTTAACAGCCATATGAAAATAACTATACAGACTGATACATATCTGAGACTGATCTGCTACAATAGTAATTCTCAAATTTAGGTCTGTAAGCCATTTCTCAGATCCATAAACTACATAGAGATTGTGTTCATGTATCAGGAAAAGAAAAGTCAATAATGTTTTCACTAAAATATGCAATTGCTTTGTAATCAATTTGGACAGTTGATGTTGGCCTATTGGTTAATGGGCCACTTTGTCGGTGTGGAATTTTTAGCCATTCAGACACTTGACAGTGTTTCTAAAGTTTGGGGTAAATATTCTTTTCATTTCTTTTTTTTATTATTATTGTCATTGCTTTTATTCTGTTTTGGTTGCTTCTGGCTAGTTGTTCAGGGTCTTGGGCAGAAGTAATGGCAGGTTTTGTAGCACTATAAACAAAACTTTAAAAAGTTGAATAAATAAACTTGGATAGAAAAACACTAGTACTACTGTATAAAATAGTGCGAAATGATAGCTTAATCATAAACAGGAAATACATTACTTTCCATTTTACATGCTTATTATGCTTTTGCAGAAATTAAAAATATATTTGTCAGCTTTGCCAGTAGCAGAACTTGAAGCGAAAGACTTTGTCTTTCTACCCTCTCTCCAGCATATATGGTGTCATTTCAGGTCTTACGAGTGTTGTATCCTGAGCAAAGGTCTCTGAAGAAACATTATAGTGCTTGGAGAGAAGTAGAGTACAGCTTATTAAGAGCCTGCATCTTCATTCTTGAAGGACTAAACTTGGATCTTTCTGTCACAAAAAGGTAATGGATGGCAGCATTCAACTAGTTGTCAACCCTCTAATCACCACCTATTGAAGAATTCAGATGCTCATTTTTTATGGCGCTTTTTTTGTTTGTTTGTTTGTTTGTATTTAAAAAAAAAAAGTGCTTGATGGAAAGAAAACTTGGGTTTCCAAGCCAAGTGGCTTGGAAACTTACTTTTGGAAATGGCTTAGGAACTTACTTTTTCCAAGTCATCCATAGCTGACTTTAACTTGCCTAACTTTCTTTGTATTGCTCCACGCCTGCAATAACGAAAAGCTGAACAATGTTCATCCTTTTCTATTAGCTCAGTGAGTCTTCTTACTTCTTCTTCTAAATCTTCAATACTAACTGTTGCACCTTCAAGCAGAACAGGCTGTATTGAATCAACTAGTTCTGTTTGTAGATTTGCTTCTTGAGAGTCCACTGCCTCAGTTTCTTTTAGTAATTCAATACCCTCCTCAGAAGCAGTCCCACTAGGAGGGAAAGTTTCATCAAACCAGCAGCTCCAGATTCCACTGACCCATGTGCGAGCAGAAGTTTCCTTTGGAATTCCACCCCTCGCTTTTGTGAACTTTTCAAAATCTAACAAACAAGGAATGCTGGGGCTCTGATATTGTTTGATTGCTGGAGACAGCTTGATAATGAATTTATCGTGAACAGGAAGTCTTCCCAGAGACACAGACCTAAGGAAAAACACATTAAAATTAACCAAGTGTTCCCAGGTATATTAACAATATCAAATTACAATCTGCCAGTCAACAACTATTCAAAAACCTGTTGTTAACTACCTTGCTAATGATTTTTTTTTTAACCTATCAGCCACTTATATGAAAAAAAAAAATTTTTGAAGCCATAGGTAAGCAGAATCCTGAATGATGCTTAATGTTCTGAATGATTCATGTTCCCAAATCATTCAGCACTTATTTGCAATTGCACACTTATTTCCTCCAAAAGCTTCTAACTCAGGTTTACAAGTACGATGCTAAATCTAAGAAAGGACAATACTTCAGCATGGCTAAATACCAGCCTGGCTAAATACCTTGATGATAAATCCTGGACAGATCAATAGATCCCAGGGATATTACGAGGAGCCCATGAGAATATAAGCATAAGAAGCACCAACCAAAGGTGAAAAAACATATGAATTTGCAAGGACATTTCCAAAACGATAATGTGGGAAAACTCATAGCTTCCAAAATGACAGCCTTCACAAATGTTCAATATCAACATCTGCTTTGAGACCTCAGATTGAAAGAAACCAAAGTCTTTAACGAAAATGCTTAATCTTTTTCACAAAGAATACTAGCCTTGCTAACACAGAAGGGAATACTAGGAAAGAATACAGAGATAATATTTTATACATACACATATTTATTATGCTTATCTAATATTTATAATATTTTATACATAAGGGTCCTACTGGGAAAAAAGGGGAAATAGAAGAAAAAATAAAGCAATCCCATGCATGAATGACATGTAAAATAGTACAAAGATGAAAACTCCTCTGTTTAGCAAAACTGATATGAAAGCCTTATACAGCAAACATACAGTACTGTCTAAAACAAGACCTTGGAAAAAGGCCACCATCTCCCTTAGTCACAGCTCACTATACCAGTATATAACAACATAGTTTAAGTATCTTTTTTTTCTTAACAAGAAACCTACAGAAAGGTGAAAAAAAAGAAGCAGAAAAAAGAAGAGGCTGAATGGGAAACTGGCCTGAAGGACCAGGCCTAAGCATCAATGTAAGTACGATGTGGACACATAACATATGACTGCACACAAAAATAGACAACCTTTGGGAGTTTTTCCTGCAGCTCACACTTCAAGCATAAGTATTTAAAGAAATATCACTCTGCCAAAACCAAAACCACAACTTAGATATATTCTAAGGTATTCTATATCATAAGTATATAAATAATAAGCATTCACTAGTGTCATGGTTTTGGCTGAGTTCATTTCCTTCGTACAGTCTCACACAATGCTGTGTTTTGGATTTTTGATGAAAATAGTGGTGATAACACCCTGATGTTTTGGTTGTTGCAGAGCAGTGTTTCAACAGAGCCAAGGACTTTTTTGCTTCTTGTGCTGCCTTGCCAGTGAGGAGACTGGGGGTGCACAAGAAATTGGGAGGGGACACAGCCAGGGCAGGTGACCCAGACTGACCAAAGAGACATTCCGTACCTTACTGCGTCATGCTCAGCAATAAAAGCTGAGGGAAAGAAGGAGGAAAGGGGAGGGATGTTCAAAGTGACGGTATTTGTCTTCCCAAGAAACCGTTACACGTGATGAGCACTGCTTTCCTGGCAGTGGCTGAACACCTGCCTGCCAATGGGAAATAGCAAATGAATTCCTTGTTTTGCTTTGCTTGCACGTGTGGTTTTTGCTTTATCTAGTAAACAGTCCTCATTTCAACCCATGAGTTCTCGCACTTTTAACTGTCCGATTCTTTCCCCCTTCCCACCTGGGGAGGGTGAGCAAGTGGCTGTGTGGCACTTAGCTGTGTGCTGGGGCTAAACCGCTACAACTAGAAAAATATTTAGAGTGATACATAAAAATAAAAGGTAAAAAGCAAACCATCTGCTTGATGTAATCTACATAGTTCATGGTACAACTGAGATTAGTCCAGCCGAGCAATTCAGTTTCCTAAGAACTTAGAATTCCCCCATCTTTCAGAAGAAAGGATTTTGACCATTTTTAATCATGCATTTACGCTTAGATAAAGATTCTTCTGTTGCACAAAACCATGCCATTTCTGTTTAAAATGCTATTTATACTAAATGTCCTAAAGATATCTGAACAGTACATATTTTTAATTTGCATTAAAAATAATATATTATGTCTAAATAACTAAACTATTATTACTTAATTTCAGAGCAATACTTAATATGTAAAAAGATGAAACCTGTAATTAGATAATATGGCTACAAATTAAAATACGTTCTTTAAAATGGCAATACATTAATTAAAGAAAACCTTTTGAGAATCCTTGGGGGTTGACTTAATTTCTTAATCACAGCATCCAATTTTTTAGGATTTATTATTTTCTTTGATTTCTTTGTTTTCTTTCTTCTTGGGAAAACCATGTATTTAATTCCAGCCTTTTGAGCTTTCTCCACAAGTACAATTTTCTCACTATCCTCTTGTCCAGTCGAAGGAGGCATTTTTTCCACAGGTGTGTCTGTCTGCATTGACTGAGGATCATCACAGATTTGATTCAATAGATGCTTGGTAGGGGAGCTTTTCCCAATCTCTGTCTCAACCTTTGGCTCAGCTATCCGTTGCTTCATGAGCTTCAACTCTTTCATGCTGGTTTTGAAATTAGCTGACATCTTTAACTCAGTTTCACATCTGAAAGCAGTCACCTCCAGAGCTGAGACTGACCTTTTAATCAAACTTATCTGTTAAAAAAAAAAAAAAGGAAAGAAAAAAAAGGAAGCTTTATTTAGATGTTCATTTGAAATAAGATTTATGTATCACATTTGCTTAGTTTGAATGGACTGGATTTTATTTTATAAAAAATTATAAAGAAAAAAAGAGCAACAAGGGGACTACACTTAAAAAATTATAGTATTGGATGGGAAAAAAGATCTGCATCTGGATATGTGTCATAACAAAGATCTGAAACATTAAGTGAAAGTTATTTGAAACTCAAAAGGGAATAAAATTAATCTTCTCTAGAAGGTTATCACAAGAAAGTTGAAGTAGATACCCCCAGTCCTTGTAGGAAAGTTATATTTTAAAACCAAAAATGTGTGCCACTGGTGGTGACATATACAAAAAGATTAACTGAGATGTATTCATGACCTCAGAACAAAAGACAGGAGGACTTCATTTAATGTTTGGAAGTACAATTGTATTATCTGGAAACACAGTTAAAATCTGAATTGAATTATGTACTCTTATATTTTGTGTCCCTATCCCTGAATCACCTGACAAAATGAAAAACAAAAGAATAATTGTTATGCTGTGGTATTTAATAGTAATTAATTATCAAGCAAGCAATATTTGCAATAAAAAGTATATTGCTTCCTATTCTTTTTGTTAATTCCAGTTCACTGGTCTAACTTACAATATAATATGAGGCATAACACATCTTTGTCAAAGAAATTAAAATGCAATTTCATGTCCACTGCCTGAAATTTACGGAGAAAAGCACTTGTTAACCTGAAAAAACAAATGAAGCATTCAGCAAGACTACTTCTATTTGAACATGAAACTCTGATATTTTAAAATCGAGCATCAGTGCTTAGTTTAAATTGCAGATATGGTGTTTACATTATTTAATTTATTATTGCATACAGCTTCAACTGCAACCATGCTTCATATCTGTCCTTAAAATCACACAGTCACAATATTTTACACTGGTCTTTATGGACTATATACAAGTTTTAAATACAGACTACTCAAATTCTTACTCAAAAATCAAATTTCTTAATAAAATACTACCTATACAATGCTATAAAGGTCATCTTTGCACGAGTGTACAATTTGCATGATTTATTGCAGCTTTATGCATTTTGTGAAACACCTAATATTACTTCAATAGACATAAAAGTACATAGCACTTTATAGATCAGAAACTTAACGCTGATGCCCTGATTTGTCTGAAATGCAAGGAGCTGATGCTGCAAATCTTTACTGAGACATGTTGTTCCACTTATTTCAGGTTAGAGGAGTACAGACTCCTCTAAAAGATCAGAAAGACCTCTCTCCAAATGCCTGTAAAGTTAATGGAGGGTTCTCATTACAGAGCTATGTTCTCCTATTATGAAATGGAAAGATTTAATGTAACCCACTCACTTGAAAAAGACCTTCGAGACTCTCACTTTTGCATTTAATGAGAAAATATTGTGTTCAGTTCAGTGTAAGAATTTCATATCATATCATAGAATCATATAATAGAATGGCTTGAGTTGGAAGGGATCTTAAAGATTATCTAGTTCCAACCGCCCTGCCACAGGCAGGCATGCCACCCACTAGATCAGGTTGCTCAGGGTCCCATCCAACCTGGCCTTGAACACCTCCAGGGATGGGGCATCCACAACTTCCCTGGGCAACCTGTTCCAGTGCCTCACCACCCTCTGAGTAAAGAACTTCTTCCTAACATCCAATCTAAATCTCCCCTCCTTTAGTTTAAAACTGTTCCTCCTTGTCCTATCACCATCTGCCCATGTAAAGAATCCCTCTCCATCTTTTTTATAAGCCCCCTACAAGTACTGAAAGGCCGCAATGAGGTCTCCCTGGAGCCTCCTCTACTCCAGGCTGAACATCCCCTGCTCTCTCAGCCTTTCTTCACAGGAGAGGTCCTCCAGCCCTCTGACCATCTTCGTGGCCCTCCTCTGGACCCACTCCAACAGATCCACGTCTTTCTTGTGTTGGGGGCCCCAGACCTGGATGCAGTACTCCAAGCGGGGCCTCACAAGGGCAGAGTAGAGGGGACAAACACCTCCCTCGACCAGCTGGCCATGCCTCTGTTGATGCAGCCCAGGATGCAGTTGGCCTTCTGGGCTGCGAGCGCACACTGCTGGCTCATGCCAAGCTTCTCATCCACCAGAACCTCCAAGTCCTTCTCCGCAGGGCTGCGCTCAATGAGTTCTTCTCCCAGTCTGTATTCATATCTAGAATTGCCCCAACCAAGGTGCAGCACCTTGCACTTGGACTTGTTGAACCTCATTAGGTTCACTTAGGCCCACCTCTCCAGTCTGTCCAGGTCCCTTTCGACGGCTTCCCTCCGTTCTGTTGTATCATCTGCACCACGTAGCTTAGTGTCATCTGCAAACTTGCTGAGGGTGCACTCAATCCCACTGTTTATGTCATTGATAAAGATATTAAACAGCACTGGTCCCAAGACGGACCCCTGAGGGACACCACTCATCACCAGCCTCCACCTGGAGGAAGAGCCACTGACCACAACTCTGGCTGCGGCCATCCAGCCAGTTCCTTATCCACTGAATGGTCCACCCTTTGAACCCACATCGCTCCAATTTAGAGATAAGGATGTCATGTGGGACCATGAAGTCCAGGTTAGATGACATCAGTCAGTTTTCCCTTGTCAACTGATGTAGTCACTCCATCATAGAAGGCCACCAGTTTGGTCAGGCATGATTTGCCCTTGGTGAAGCCATGCTGCCTGTGTCGGATCTCCTCCTTGTCCTGCATGTGCCTTGACATAGGTTCCAGGAGGATCTGCTCCATGACCTTCCCAGACACAGAGGTGAGGCTCACTGGTCTGTAGTTCCCCAGCTCTTCCTTTCTACCCGTTTTGAAAACGGGAGTGATGTTTCCCTTTTTCCAGTCACGGGGGACTTTGCCTGACTGCCAGGACTTTTCAAATATGATGGTAAATGGCTTGGCAACTGCATCAGCCAGCTCCCTCAGGACCCTGGGATGCATGTCATCAGGCCCCATAGACTTGTAGGTGTTCATTTTCAGCAGGTGGTCTCAAACCTGGTCTTCATTCACGGTGGGAGGGACTTTGCTCCCCCAACCCCTGCCTAGAGGTTCTGGGAATTGAGAGATATGGGAAGCCTGACTGCCAGTGAAGACCGAGGCAAAGAACTTGTTGAGTACCTCATTTCTCCATGTCAGTTGTTGCCAGTTCTCCCTTCTCATTTATCAAAGGGGGTACACTCTCCTTAGCCTTTTTCTTCTACAAAATCACAGTTTGGGAACAAATGAAAGTAAATATAAAATAATACCTCTGAGTTCTCACTGTCAGAAAAAAATGGCAAGGACTGGCATCTTCTGAGCAGAGCTTTTGTCTATAGATAAAACAAAAAGTGAAAATAAGTCTAAATGAATGTGTCTAATATGAATAGAGCTTTCAGACAAACTCTGCTTTTAAAAAATAGGATTACCAAAGGAAGAGCTAATGCCCAAAGAAATCTGACACACACAAAAAAAACAGACACACATCTTCGCCTAACTAGAGTAAGGACTGCATTTGACTGGATTTCTGGATGTCTTATGCTTATTTCCATTGCCAGGTGTCCAAAAATCCCAGACACATTCAACATACTCATATCAATTAGCGCTACAGAACAAGCACAGACAGTGGATGTATGGACATCTATCTACATTCTATGTAGATGCTCCAATCTCAGAACACACTGAATACTCCATACTGTTAATCACCCATAGTGGATTTACTATGTGTATGGACATATCTTTTCAATGAAAATGCTTTAAGCCAGATAGTTCCTAAAAGTGCCGCATTCACTCCACAATAAATCACATTAGTCACACATACATTCCTGTCTTGGGAATCCCAGGCAATAAAACAGCCACAAAACATCACCACAACAGTCATTTCCAATGAACATATTCCTTCTTCCTGAGAATCTTTGTCTGCTTCATCTGGTTTTAATCAGTTTTAACAGACCTACTTGTACCATAACAATCATATGGGAAAACAGAAGTGGTACCACAATATGGTACCAACATAATACGGTAAAACATTGTAGCCAAATATAAAATTACTATTTTAAGCTGCTGCTGCCTAGGAATGTAGGAGATATGCAAAGCTTATCACAGAACACTTTCTTTTTGATGTATTAAATACTAAAAGATTCTCATTATTTCTAGCCAACTCATGCAAGAAATGTTCATAGCAGCACGTGTTCCTTTATCATAATGGAATTTATCTTTTTGTTCTGCTTCCATGCCATCTGCAAGTCACATATGCTTGAATGTCAGAACCTCAGATATCCATTGTCACTATTTAAAAGCTTCTTTCAGAGACAAAGGCAAATACATCTTACCCAGCATGTTTTACTTTCAAATAGGAAACACATTATCCAACAGATCTTAACTGCTCTAACTGTCCCAGTTTAGAGATGGAGATCATAATACAAAACAGTCCCTCCAGTCATTAAATTATATCTGGGAACTCAGCTGCAGTAACAATATGCTAGCCTCAGTTTGCTCATTTCTGGCTGCAAAGATATACACTCATGCATTAGTTTTCCTCAGTTCCAGCTGAGGTCTCAGCAACATCACCAGCCAGTTCCAAAGTTTAAGTTGTGTTTTAGCTACTCAGTTCCTCAAATTCTCTAGTAAAGAAAGATTTTCACTTCCAGTGGGATCTGGCTAAGCTTTTACCCACTTCCACCTCTCAGATCTATTCACTTAAATGTGTTTACATAGGGTTAGCTCCTTCAAGTGAACCGCATCATCTGGCACTTCATGTTCTCTGTGGAACCTATGGCTTTCATTCCTCCATTGCCTCCATGACTAGCACAACGATATTTGAAATGGTCAGGATTCTGTAACCAGAAAGACCCACACAACTTACATCCACACTTCAATTTCCCACTTGCAAATCATCTGCACAGAATTCCTTGCCTATCCTTTAATACTACATTTGGAGAAATTCTACATAAAAATTTCACACACTTGGAAACATCTCTCTTCCCCTGTTCTGCTTCTTGACTCTTCCAGTTTTATAGATGTCTAGGTATAGTGGAACATCCACTAAGCCTCCCTGTTGAGATATGTCATGTTCCCCAAAATCTCTTCTTTGTATTACGGTCCCTCCCCTAAAGCATCACCTAGTGCCATAACTACACAAAATAAGAAGTATCTTTAAAATATGCAATGACTCTTTCCAAGCACAGTCTTAGGTTTTAAAAAGTGAGACTTCGTATTTTCTATCTATTCAAAAATGAACCAAATTTAAATACTGTATTTCATTCGCATAGAGATATATCTAACATAAAATTGTTTTGAGAAGTAAGCTATACAGAAATATTGTCTTATGATGTCAAGCTAAGAATTCTTTTGCTAACCTTAATTACAATAAAAGTACCATAATACATACCAGTACATAATCACAGAAATCACGATCATCTTGCCCAGTTTCTAACTCTTCTTCATAATCAATTAAAAAGTCTTCAAATGCAACATCTTCAATAACATTGCTCTGAAATATTAATGTATTTTCATATTTGCATATGTGCAACATTATTATTTATCAGCTACAGAAAGCTTAGTAATAGATAACTCAAGCCTATAACATAATTGACAATACTATTCAATACATATTATTACAAACTGAACACTGACTTTATATATAAGTGCTTATAATATAAAGAAGTGTTAATAAGACAGTAGCATAAAATACAGCTATTACAGTTAACAAATATAACTTTAGAAAATGACATTTCTGCAAAACATGAGAACAGTAAAAATACATTTTAACTATTTACCTCATACTTAGGAAATAAAGCTTCCTTCATGGAAGAAATTGGAGCAAAGAATTTTGGTGGAGCAGGAGCCCAAAACATTTTTAAAGCTTCTGGATAAATGGAAACCTTCAAAACCAATACAATTCAGTTATCAGCTAATGCAAACCCAGTTCATTAGAGCCTGTATTGAATCTGAATTATTAGGTGATAATATATAGTTTCTTTCTAAATATGATTTTGAAAACGAATAAATAAATAAAATATACCAA
>VXAL01000588.1:33502-56553 GCA_013399475.1 Chauna torquata | reverse complement strand
GATGGAACCAGAACTGGTTTCAGCATGCACCACACACCATCTCTCCTAACCTGATGGATTGTTATGATAGATGGAGCCCAAAGCAAACTCAACGAACATTTCAAAAGGATGGCCCATAAACTAAGGGAATGATATCTGTATGTGTATATCAAAATACAGGAAAGGTGGTGCTTAACTGGGATGTATTGGAAAATGCAGGACATGAGCATGACATAAGTGGTATGGAATNAGGCTGGGGGTACAGAAGGAGCTGGGAGGGGACACAGCCAGGACAGGTGATCCAGACTGGCCAAAGGGATGTCCCACACCATGTGGCGTCATGCTAAACAATAAAACTGGGGTAGCTGACAAGGGTGGAGGGGGGGCCACTGCTCAGGAGCAGGCTGAGCACCAATCAGCAGGTGGTGAGCAATTGCATTGTGCATCACTTGCTTTGTGTATTCTTTTATCATTATTATTTTGCCTTTCTTTTCTGTCCTATTAAACTGTCTTTATCTCAACCCACAAGCTTTTACTTTTTTCTTATTTCTGATTCTCCCCCCATCCCACTGCGGGGGACAGGGGGGAGTGAGCGAACAGCTGTGTGGTCCTTAGCTGCCTGCCGGGTTAAATCACAAGAAATATCTACCTGTTAAACAGCAGGAAACGAAAGGATGCTGAGTCAGCTTGGAAAACTGAAGAGATGTGAGGACACAGACTAGTGAGAAAGAATAGTAAGGATGCCAGAGTAGTAAGAAGGTGTTGTTTTTTCCTCTTCCTCCATTTACTCCTTCTCCTCCTTTTGTGTATTTGATGATAGCAATGTTCACACAAGCGGTTGAAGGTTCAGTGATTCATGTGGTACTGACAGCACAAGGAAGCTCTTTTTCAGGAGCCAAACTCCACAGTCCTTCCTGGGCAGCAGGAAATAATCTTACAAAGAATTTTGTCAGCTCTGCTCAGGAAAACAATAAAGAATTTTTCTCCTTTACTGGTCACTTTTGATGAGGAAGATGGACCTTCTATTTAACCTAATACAATAATTTTGTGTTGGTTAGCAATTTGAAATGCAACATAGATTGCCTTCAGAACATTGGCTAAACAGATTAAACAAGTCAATTTCAGTGTTGAACTAGTCTGGCAAAGTAAATCTGGTGCAAATATGCTTTTCTAAACCTTCCTTTCAACTTTTGTTCATCATAGCTGGGGATCATCCTTTATGTGAACTAAAGGTATGATACATGATAGTGGAAAATAAATCACCAATAAAACTTGAAAATGGTTGCAAATAACCCAGTAAATGATGTGACTAGTTTTCCAAACTGTACATAGTATTCAGGGATGACTATTTTCCGTTGGTGCAACAAGATGGCTTGTTTTCCAGGTGTACTATCATGAGTTATTTCGTTATGCTGAGACAGAAGGATACCAGAAGTTGGTATTATTATTTCAAAGCATAATAGCAGCCTAGCATATTGGGTATGCTTTATTTATTTTTAAGGCATCGCTTTCTAAAAAGTACAGGTCAGACTTGATAGCATAGAATAATGGTGCAATCAGGTAAGAGGATAGTTTTGTACAAAAGAAACTATTCTTCAGAGCTTAAACCCCGCTCCTTCAAAAACCAGCACTGAACACTCAAACCCCTTCACAGCTCCTCCTCAAGAAAAGTAGACAGCCTTTTGCTCCATAATGCAAATGAAATGACTTTGAAAAATCTTTCATTTTTTATTCCTTTTTGCTCAATACCATCAATCAGAAAATGAAATATAACAGAATCACTTAAAAAACCTGTGGAGCTTAACCCTGATTCCTCTTAACACTTATGCTTTACTGTGTAAAACTGGTGTGATTTTGGTAGAGGGATTCTTGATACGCATGTTCACTGAAAAGCAGTACAAAATCTATAAAGTTTTACAGCCATTTCCAGCTTTTTTTAAACTAAACTTCTCCTATTCATAAGGGAAGGAAAAGTTGAGGGTAGACTTCTAAAAGAACCTTATGTGAGAGCTTAGCAAAATCTGAATTACTCCCTAAAATCACTCATATTATTGAACTGCTGTTCAAACAATAGCATTTTGACAATTCATGATTGCTATGATGGTCTTTTCACCTAGTAACCATTTTATTACATTCCAATAACTGTGGTGATTGATGTTCTGAAAAATTAAGAGCCAAAAACGCTAAAAAAAGTATATTTATCATTTGAGTTCATTGACATATGTAAGACTAATGATAATTCAAATGCATTTGAATTTTCTTTCCTTTTATTAACTGTTCTGCAGCTCTAGGATACTTAATATAAACCTTGAAACTAATTGTGTGCATTAACTCGTCATAGATTATTTGATACTGATGTTCAGAACATGCTTAAACTCTAAAACTCAGTCAGAATGTTGTCAGAGAAGGAGGCATTTGCAAACATGGTATTGGGATTGTACCCTTTTATTAGCTGCAAAAATAAGAAACGATCTTGGCTATTATTTGCCAAAGTTATATACCAGCGTCTGGCTTTATATCATAGTTTATTTAAGAAGAGATTTTTATTTGTTATAGTAAAGGAAGTAGATTAATTAGTTTATAATTTGGCGTGTAACAAGAAATTTAGCTGACTGAAGAAGTTATGGATGATTTTGTATGTGTTTTCACATCCAGGATGTTTGCCTACACATGAAATAACAGTAATCCAAGATAGTGTGAAGGAGGCAGAACCAGTGTGCATACGTATATACAAACATATAAAAGTATGCATGTATATTTGCACATTTTGTCTAGGAAGATTTAGCAAGCCAAACATGCTACAAAGTTACTGCTATTTATGAGGCACAACTAGAAGAGAGAATTTGTTTTGTTTTAATTTTGGTCTTTTTTGCAGAGTAATCTGGAGCTGACTTTCATATATATTCTTGTTATCAATCAATATTTTGCTGTAGTGTTTTACTGTTTTTTTTTTTTCTTCTGTAGGGCTAGGAATGAAGAACTGATAAATAGCAGTGCCAGGCAAGAGGGTAGAAAATGTTTCTGAGATCCTGGGTAATGATTTGGGCCTAAGGACTGGGACTTAAAATGACAGAAGGCCAAACAGATTGTTTTCTTGTCAGTAAATATCAGTAAAACCTACAGACAAAAGATATACTTTGTTCCGTTTGAGTTGTGGTGCATCTAGAAGATGGTAATCTATTGCTTCTGAAGACTACAGGGATAGCTCAAGGTAAAGAAGACTGCCTAGAATCCAGTGCCTTGGTCTTTCTTTTTTAATGATCTACCAGGAGATTCTGAAGTGCACAAGTTCTGGAGTGGCAGATCTTCTGGGCTTGATTTCTTTTTTTTTTTTTTTTTAAATTCCAGAAAGCATATCAACTGGTGGTGTGTTTAAGGTTCTGTCACAATATTTAAAAAAGAGAAAGCCAAAATTAAGTTTGGGAAGGATTCATGATGCTAACAGTTTTAAAGTAATTTGTTATGTAATACATCCCTTCCCTTTTCTTTCTTTCTTTTTCTTTCTTTCTTTCTTTCTTTCTTTCTTTCTTTCTTTCTTTCTTTCTTTCTTTCTTTCTTTCTTTCTTTCTTTCTTTCTTTCTTTCTTTCTTTCTTTCTTTCTTTCTTTCTTTCTTTCTTTCTTTCTTTCTTTCTTTCTTTCTTTCTTTCTTTCTTTCTTTCTTTCTTTCTTTCTTTCTTTCTTTCTTTCTTTCTTTTTCTCTCTTTCTTCTCTCTTCTTTCTTCTTTTTCTTCTTTTTTTATAGGTAAGGTAAGACTTTGTATATTGTTTAAAAAAAATCTTGATGAATTCAACGTTTCATTTGGCCTCCCTATTAGTTTATATACAGATTTTAAAAAGAGACTAAACTGAAATATTAATAAAAGTGTTATGAAAAAAGTGAGTATATAGTTAACATTTTTGTCATTTGAATGAGATGAATTTTATAATTATGTTCTTCTAAAATAACCTATCTTTTTCCTTATAATTCCTTATAATAAGGAACTGTTTTAATAGTCTAATCAGCAAGAAAATTCACCTGGTAAATTGCAGAAGACTATTCTACCAGCCAAAAGAGAGGCTGGTTAACTGGGTTGTCCTGGTAAACCTAGACACAGCTCTATAATCAGTTCCACTTCGAAGGCACGGTCATTTTGTGTCTGCAGTGTTTCTCCCTCATTTGATACGGAGATTGGAGAGCGTACTGTGCCTTGGTTTGGAATGAAAACAGGTCACATAACATCCAATGAAATCAGGAAATCTAGTTTCTGCAGTGGTCTGATTAGCATGCAGATATGAAACCTCAAAAACAATCCCAGCAACCCTTTCCTTCCCTGCAATCACCATATTCTAATGTTAGTGATGAAAACAAAGCAGAATAAACAATACCCTCTTGCTCACCAGTAAGGTGAATAACCCTTCGCATCTGAAGGAACTGTAGATTTCTTCCCTAGTCAATGAAAGTGATTGTCCGTGTTTAATTTGCAAGGCATAAAAACATTGTGCCTTCATGTATAAAAAAATGACTTTCCCACTTTTTTCCTGGTAGTCTCATAACTTTCCTTTAAATGCTTTCATATTTATGTATTTTTAATATAGGGTCTCAAATGACAAATCAACTCAGAGCAGTCCTAACACCAAACAGATTTGTTTAATCTTTATCACAAGTTACAATAGCTAGAAATCTAATGATGATTTATTTGGTTTTATCAGCTTAAAAATTGTTCAGATATGTTGATGATGACTAACCATTGTCATGACAGTTCATAATGCATCAGGAGAGCAAGGGATTAAATTAACTCTTTGATCCTGTGTACAAAAGGTCAGTGTCAGACAGCAGCTAACATTGCTGTCTTGTCTTCACCAGTGTCCAGAAGTGGATGCCTCGGAGGGTACATGAGAGTGCAGGACTGCAGTGGTACAGTGCATCCTCCTGTTGCAAGTGATCTGTTAATTAGGAAGTTCACTGTTTTCTGAAGGACAGTTATCTATTATTAAATTGGAAAAAACAACAAACAAATAAACCAGCCCCCCTAAAAAACAAACCCCAAAACTCTAATAAAAGTCAAGCTTAAAAATACATGTGTGTGCTTTTCCATTTATTGCATATGGAATGTAGTGTAAACAAGAATGTGAAGGAAAGCAAAACTTATTCTTATTTTTGATTCCTGTATGCTGGATTTTTATTTCTGAAGGGCATTACCATCTTACAGAAACTTGCATGAGTTCATTACAATAGCACCTGACATAAAAGGATTCTTTTTGTTGTTGTTATGGTTGTTCTATCATCTTGTGTGTGTGTTTTGTTGTTGTTGTTTGTTTGTTTGTTTTGCTTTGTTTGGCATTTTGTTTCCCTCTTATCCTTCTACCTTTATCAGAAATCATCTGGACTATATATTCAATCCAAACACATGGGACTTTAAAATCTTTTTCCAACCCACTACTGAGATTTCCTGCAACAGAAAAACAAATCTACGTAAAAAATGAACACAAAACTATTTAACTGGATACAGAACTATTTAGCTCACATCCAATGTATTTTCTGTTAAAATTCAGCCATACTCCTAATGATGTCAGTTTCTAAACAAGCTGACAGGTACAGTGTAAATTGGAAAACCTGTGGTTTTTTTTTTCCCCCTATCTGAATTTACATTACAATGAACTTAAAAGCAATTCAGAATATTGACTTGTAGTAGCTTTTATGGAAAAGGAAAAATGGTCTGTAGGCATCAAAATTATGAAACTAAAAAGCCTTTGTGAAGCAAAGCATACATATCACAAAGATGGGAATATTACAAATTTTTGCACAGAATGTGTTCTGTTAAAAACAACACCAAATCCCAGACCTACCAGGTTTAATATCAACTGCATAAATCTGTTTAAAAAGCAAAGAGTTTGAATACAATTAACGAAAATTCTTAGGTACCATTTTGGTCTGTGTGCTCAGAATAACCTTAAACAGTATCTGAATATGAGACTGAAAGTACCAATTTTGTGTATATTTAGGTCTGGTATACTAGATGTTTGGGACATAACACTTTAAATGTTTGTAGAAATTAAGATGCATTTAAATCCTGTGGTTCAGTCATCTAGCTGCAGTTCATAGTGGCTCTTTTTTCCTTTTTTCGAAGTACTAGTATAATACACTAATGTTAAGCATAACATACTTCATGTATATTAATTACTATTATATGTATATTAATTACTAAATATAGATTACTTCTATATGTATTAATTCATGGATAGCATGAATAATGGGTAGAAACATGTTAATAGGATGGTCACATTCTGTATTTCTTAATTAGACAATGGGGAAATCTGAGGTAAGACCTTAGATAAGCTGTTGATATATTGTCCTTTTTGCTTACTGATGTAAGTAATATCAATCGTGACAGAGATCCTTTGTTTGAGAAATAGTTCAGATTGGACTCTGTATTCCTCGTTTTTGAGATGAGGCCTGTTTAAATTGCAAGTGTGAGTTGATACATCACCCTGCTCTTTTTTAAGCAAAAGATAGCTCTTGGACAGCTGCAAAAACTCATACAGAACCAGACGTGGCTGTCTTCCACAAATCTGATGCTCCCTATGAGGCAGTGACTCCTGATCCTACCGACTTCAGGGTCACTTGTACTGTGGTGAACAACTTCATCTTTGAAACAGTGACTCCCAGGTCAACCACACTGCTTGAAGCAACTCTGCAGGTGCTGAGAGCAGCAGCAAGGTCAGGAACAGCTGTCTGACCTGGGCTTGCCTTTTTGTGAGATAGACTTTCTTGGCTCTCTGGAGTTCAGAACTCTGCAGGACCTGTTGCTTCACCAGAGATGTCTAATATTTTTTTTTCTTGCAAATCGGTATCTCCCATTGTATAATGGGAGAGAGCCATGATACTCTCACATAAAATATCTTCTTTTGGAGGTGCTGAAGGTCTTGGCTTTTGCTCTCCTAATGACATGTGGACTTGGTGGGAGTTGGAGGAGTCAGGTCTTACACAGGAGCAGGGCTACAAGCTGTTGCTGAACATGATGTCCATTCAGGAATGGAGTAGGAGCACCAGTCTTTCCATGTGTGAAAGGCCAAGTTACTGCTTATTAGTTGATAACTCTGTGTGTTTAGCTTGTGCAAGGTGTTGAATTCCAAGGGGAATTTGGCACTATATCTTCCTTTTTAGTATTCTTTTATCTCAAGTACAAAGCCATATATTTGAGTTTTCAACTAATTTATCAATAGGAACGTCATTAATAGAACTACAGGAACTGGGCAGACTCAGAGCAGGCTATCAGCAGCAAGGAATATCAAAAAAAGGAGTGCAGTAACAGTGTCTAGAAAGGGTCTCACCACACCAAAATTACCATTGACAAAATAAGAAAGAAATGGTATCAGAGGTAACGATGTCCATCTCTTCTAAAAGCTCCTCACTGGAACATAACAAGTGCTGACAGGGCAGGAATCCTGTGAAATTCTTTAGTGAATCCAATTCTCCACAGGCTAACAGTGGTATAAAATTCTACGCAGGTTCATTCTTATAGAATGAAAATGAACTATGGGAAAGAACTTTGTCAGCTGAAATATATTTTTGAACTGTTCTCTGTGCTATGTCTACTCCCACTACCCGTGATGCAACGGTGTCACTAATGGCTATGAACAAATAGTTCTCGTACCAAAACTCAAATCTCTGGGTATTTTGCTGTAGTGGAGACCAATTCTCAGAACCAACATAATGTCTTGTTTTATGGTTTGTAAGCACTCTTGACACCTAACCAATAGTTGTGAATTGTTACTATTTTGTCTTTCAGAGAACACTTCATTTTCATCCAATTTTGATAGTGGGAAACATTACTGCTTTTTGAGACTATGGTAAGTTTTATACAGTTCTTTATATTTTTGTAAATATCTGGTCAGACAGGAATTGTATTCTGTGACATGTATGTAAGGACAGTTTCTAATTAAAATAAAAAAATCAATCAAACAAACAAACAAAACCAGGGAAACAACAGCAACAACCACAACAAAACTGTTACCAGTTCAAGCAAAATGTTTCTTGAACTTTCTTGTTTGCCACGTGCACATAGCGCAAGTTTCTTTGTTGTATCCAAGAGATGTAGTCAAGTGACCCAGGAGGAAAATAAAGATAGTCTGAGCAAGCATATTTGGGGTTACGAAAGTCAAAGCCCATCTAGAGTTGAATCTGAATGGCAACAGGAGGGGATTCCACAAGTACATCAGCAGCAAACGGAAGGCCAGGGAAAACATGGGCCCACTGCTGTGGGCAATGGCTCTGGTGATGAAGGATGTTGAAGAGGGTGAGGTACTCAGTGTCTTCTTTACCTCAGTCTTTACAGGTTAAGATTTGCTTTTAGGATTCCCAGGTCCCCGAGACCTGCAGGAAAAACCTATGGTAGCAAGGAACCTGGGAAGAAATAAACCCATGCAGCAGTACAGGCTGGGTGCCAAGTGGATGGAAGGCAACTTTGTGGAGGAAGCCCTGGGAGACCTGCTCTTGACCATGAGCCAGTAGTGCAGAGGGCAGTCCTGGACTGTATTAGGAAGAGTGTTGCCAGCAAGTCAAGAGAGGTGATCGTTCCCTTGACGAGGCACCTCTGGAGTGCTGGATGCAGAGCTGGGTTACTCAGCACGAAAGAGAGAGGGAACGTACTGGAGTGAGGCCAGTGAAAGGCTGAAAATTAAGAGCTTGGAGCATCTCTCATATGCGGAGAGACTGACAGAGCTGGGACTGTTTGTCCTGGAGCAGAGAATGCTCAAGACAATCTTATCAAAGTGTATAAATACCTGATGGGGAGAGAGTAAAGGAAAAGAAGCCAGACTCTTCTCAGTGGCATCCAATGACAGGACAAGAGGCAATGAACACAAACTGAAATGCAGGAAATAACATTTAAACATGGAAATTTTTTTTTACCATGATCAAGAACACAGTGGTACATGTTGCTCAGCAAGGTTGTGCAGTCTTCATCCTTGGAGATATCCAAAATTCAAGTGGATGTGGTCCTGAGAAACCTGCTCTGGCTGACCCAGCTTTGAGCAGGGAGTTGGACTAGGTGATCTCCAGATGTGACTTCCTGCTTCAGCCATTCTGTGATTCTGTGATTCTTTGTAGTGCATGTCCTCATCCCAAGAATAACACTGCTGATCAATAAAATGTGCTTGGAATAACAGCATACAAGGTAGAAAACACAAACTTCACTTCATTCATTTGTGACATGATTTATGTAGAGTAGAACTATGGGTTAAGTGGTTGTACAAATAAATTTAGGGAAAGTATTTTTTAGAGGTAAAAGTAAAATATTTCAGAAAATCTGTGAGATATGCAGATTTACAGAATGAATATTGACCTTTCTAGATTTTCTGTTATTGCTGCAATAATATTTTCAGCTATATAGAGAAAGAAAAGTTTTTACCCTGTTCAGTTCCACTTACATTTGTTTTGTGGTTTTAATTGTAATATCTCAGAAATGAGAAAATTACTTTCTTTCAGATTGTAAAGGAAACTCTTACTACCTAAAACTTATTAGTAAGGTTGTAGAATGGATGGAGGCAGTGGGGTATTTTTTCTGCTCAAGGGAATGCTTTGTTTTTAGTCCTTGTTTCCTTGCAATGGCATCCCTATTGTAAGAAGGAGTGGTATTCTGGGGACAATGAAGTAACAGAGCAGTAAAATCAAACAAATCGTTTTCTCCATTAACATAATGAGGTTTACTGTGTTGCTTAGGAACACAACCACTTTCATTTGTCCCTCCAATGTCCAGTTTGTGCATGGTGATTTTCAGTAGTGTGAAATATTTATGACACCTTGCTTAGAGCTTTTAGACTTTATTACATGAGATCCCTATAATGATTCACAAATGAATCTGTTTTCTTTTATAAACTTTTAAAAAGGTCTTCCCATCTGGAAATACACTTGATGATAACCTTTTCAGGCTAAATTAAGATGAGTTCATTTTGATAATTTTTTATTTCACTGGTAATGTGCTGTTTAGTCACCAGATAATGGGGCTTTTCATAGATGATGAGAACTCATTATCCCAATCTTCTAATAGAAATGCATCTTATCACAGGTGCATGACTGCTATTCTTGATTTCATTTGAGATCATGTCTGACAAAATACATAAAATATGGTGTCTTCGTTGTCCGTAGGGCAGCTTGCTAATAGACAATGTCCAAATCATTCACTGTGAAGTCCAGATGTGTCCTGTTTGTCCTCTACTGAGAGCAGAACTTTTTATAGTCTGAAATACAAGTTTAAAAGTGTATCTAGTAATAATAATGAAGTCAGACCTCTCTTATTCCTTACTCATCTGTGTGCAACCACAGGACCAGAAGACATTTTGTTGGAGGTTTATCTCTAATTTTGGTTACTCTCAACTACCTTTAGCTTTTAGCACTTTGTTCATGCTCTGTTTGGAAATTCAAGACAGGAACTTTTTTGTAAACTTTGATTTGTTGATGGAAAGACTTGAAGCCATTCTAATTTCTGAAAAGGATTTCCTGTAGTATGTGAATGTAGCTCAATAAGATCTATTCTCATAAATCATACAGCGGATAGACCTGTTCTTCCTGAGCAAAAGCAGTTGTTTTGGTCAAGAAAACAGACTTCCTAGAATAAAACTAGAATAAAGGTCAGACTGAAATTAGTAGATTTTGGGGGGATAACTGTAGATACCACAGACTTAGTTACGTACCGCCCTACTGGTATTGCATAATATGCAGTTCTTAGCGTTCTGAACCTTCAAGAGTTCCTGCAGGAATTTTTAGATTTCCCAAGTTTAAGATGCTGTAGGAAGTAACTGTGGAGATCAGGAAAAAATAAGTAATATTGTAATTATATCTACTCCAGGCAGTGCAGGTTGAGGTTTCTACAATTTTATTTGCTTTCATGATATTTTCAAAAACATCAGGAAAGCAATTTTTACAGGCAGTCTTCATCTGTAATGGTTGCTTATAGTTTCACCAGTTAGAATTTCAATTGAGTCTTCTTCTTTTACAAAGAAGGGCAGTCATATTTTTGTATCTATTTTCAGTGCCATTAGCTTCTGTTTGCTTCAGCTCACTTGAGTACTGAATTGGGGTTGTACATGCTCTGTCAGTCAGAAAACATTGCTGTGGCTCCATGTTTAAAATCAAGCTCCTCATTTCTAATATATCTGAGAGATATCAACAACCAGAGATCTATGCAGAAAAAACAAAAAATTTGAGGGAGGCATGAGATTTAAAGTATATCAACTGAATATATATGCATTTAATTAAGAAGTTTATCAAGGGCGTTCTTTAATTTCTGCAAAATAAAGACTCACCTCTACTTTGCTCTCAGTGTGTCTAGATAATTTATATAGATGTCCACTGCTTGCTAAACACTCTTATCAAAATAAGTGTGTAATAAGTGATGGACTATTTGTAATATTTTCAAGTATCCGCCTTTATTTAAATATTCATACCCCATCCCTTTAATCTTACAGAAAATAGTAAAAGATAAACATTCTTACAGAAAGAAATAAGATAACTATGTTATAAACCAAATCACAAGGAAATGGCATCTATTGCTATACCATGCCAACATCTTTGACATTTTCAATGGCTGGTGATCTGTTGCTGCTCTAAGTTGGGCCTGCTCTGAGCAAGAGTTTGGACCAGATGACTCTAGAAGTTCTTTGCAGCCTAAAATGCTCCATGATCAGAGCCAGCCTTACGTAATACAGGATACCAGGCAAGATTCAGGTGCAAGATGTGGAATTTTTTATTAAGCATTTTCTCCTCATTTGCCCTGCTTGCTTTTCTCCAATAGCTCAGCCAAATACAGATTTGTACATCTACTTTCCTGTTGTTCTCCTGAACTCTCTCTAGGCCAGGTCCCCAGCCTTGTGCTCACCTGTCCCACATACTTGAATTCATCTTTCCCACCTTTCAGAGCAATCAGCAGCCTTCTCCATTCTGGGCTTTTAGCTGTTTGTCAAAGCTTTGCCCTCTGTAACATGTGAGCTCATTTCAGAGAGGGTTAAACTCCCTCCCACGTACTTTGGTGCAAGTGCCTCTGTGAAGGTTGTTTCCTTTCAAGAGAAGCTGGAAGGCTGGGTGAGAGGAGAAGCAGAGAGCACCAAGCATGTGGTATGACCTGTCACGATGAAACTATCCATGCAAATTCATGGCACTTCTGCAAGCAGGAACAGCAGCGTAATGATGGAGAGGTACTTTTCCATTAGTGGATGCAGGTTAGTGGAACACTATAGGAGATTCTCTTACTGTATGTCGTGGTAGAGCCCACCAGGCCCAGCTGCTCGGTGGAGGGTAGCCTGTGAAAGTAAACTGCCTGTACACAAAAAAAAAGAATTTTTTTTTGCCTCAGGGAACTTAAACTTTCAAATACAGTTTACTGCTGCTTCTATAGAAATAAAGATGTTCTTGGCCTTATGCAGGTTAGATTTAGTATCAGCGTTCATACCTGTCATCTATTCCATCTTTCATCTCCAGGCAACATATGCTTTTGTGCTGCATTATGGGGAGGGTCTGCTTTCTGGCCTAGTCCTGGCACCAAGAGGCCATTTGATCACTCATGGTCCTGAGCTAGTTGATGGCTTCTTTTTCTGCATGCAAGTACATCTAAAGAACAGGATTTCACAAATCGTATATGCCGACAAGCATTTAATGTAATTTCTTCCATGGGCAGGAATCCATTTACTTTCATTCAACTCCATTTTTACTCTCTAAGGAGCTCCAATCTCCGCAGAGATTTAAGCTCTTTCACATTTCTGCAATCTCTGCAAGTTTTTCATCCTCTTTTTGGTATACAAATCTGAAGTGTTGATTTGGTGCTAATGGAAAGAATTACTGACTCATTTCTACATATAGTATAGTTTAATCCATTGAGACTTTAAAGTGTTTCTAATAAATCGGGAAGACATCAATACCTTCCTACTAAAACTACAATATTCTTTACTGGCAAGCTATGACTTAATAAAGACTCAGAGTTAATGAAGCATGAAGGAGCTGGTTATTTGGTTAAGCAAAATTAGTGCTCACTTAACGTAAGGCCAGAAAAATCTAAATGCATGTCTCTTTAATTTAAGTGGTATTTCGCTTCTGTAGGTATTCTTGTGTTTATTCATTTCTAGGGTATGTAACAGGTACAAGTTCCCAGAAAATCCTAAGCAGATAGGAATTTCCAACATAATTAAATGGTTTTGCATGAAATAATTGGGTGAGGGTTCACAACTCTGTAACAAAGACTGTGTTGTGTAATATAGAACAGATAATATGGTGTGCTTGATGCTGTAAAGCACCCATAACTTCCCCTGAGCACCTGTATTTGACTTCCATAGTACCACATGCATGTCATAAAGCTAGAGTAATATTCATCTGACACTTTAGAATAACTAGAATCTGTGTCTCCAGGAGACACAGACTGAAGAAGATCAACAGTTTTAGGTAAACACACTTTGTACATTGCTATTGGTATCTTGCTTACTTTTATATCAACAGATACATTCAGAATTTTCCCCTACAATTATAAACCTACCTTCTAATTATAATCTTCTTTCAATTCAGGAAGTGACAATGCTTTAAAATAAAAGATTAAAATACCCACCTTTAAGTCTGTAATTTTATCTCATCTTCTATTTGATCTAAAAATATATCAGATCTCCACAAATCATTCTATTTTTAATAAAATGATTTTTTTTTAATATGAAAAAGTGTCTTACAATCAGCAAGATTCTATCATAACTTGTTAGGTAATAGCTAAATTCAAGTTTTTGTATTCTCTGCATATAGCTGAGCATGCAAACATTTTAATGATACCGTGATATCATCATTTTAACTACTTAATTAAAAAATTAACCTCACTATCATTAATCTAAATGTTCTTATTTCTTCTCAAATTCTGAAACAATTCAAAACAAAAGGCAAATATAGACTTTTTCCAAAAAAATTTAAACTTTCAAATGTTCCTACATATCTTTCTATTTGATCCCTGACTCACTATCTTTCCTTCCCTCTGTCTTTCAGGTTGCTCAGAGAGGCTGTGAAGTCACCATCCTTGGAGATATTCAAAAGCCATCTGGACATGGACCTGAACAACCTTCTGTAGGTGTCCCTGCCTGAAAGGAGTGTTGAACCAGATGACCTCCAGAGGTCCCTTCCAACCTCAACCATTCTCTGATTCTGTTATTGTGCTAGTGGTTCACTGTTACAGTGTTTGGAGCAGTAAGGACTGCTTATGCTTCTACTCTTCAGACATTTCCAAATCATTTTATCTGTCTTTTCTGTAATAGAAATTTACCAATTGATATGTTCCTGAACCTTTTATATTTATTCAGTTTTGTAACCTGATCTTCAGATTCAGATTCTTCAGTCGGATTCTGGCTGATATTTTGCCTTGGCCATGCAGCTTCCTGCATGCTGTTTTTACTAGCTTCAATTGTTTCCTATTTAGTGGAAGGTCATAGCTAATTATTGAAGTTTTCGGCTTTTCTGTGAGTACTTAGGTTTAACCCTAGGTTTTATACTATTCAGACTCTCTTGTAAGTGCTCTTTCCATCTTTTTAGTCTATCCCCCTCAATTTTTAGCACAAGTCCTGCTTAATCCTCCCACACAAAGATTAGTTACCTGGTTGCTTAAAAAGTTTTTGAGGATTTGGTAGCTAGATATTTAGATCTTTCAGATGGCACCTTCAGCTTGCTTGTCTTTATTGCCTATTCCTTTTCTATTTCTTCATTTTTCAATGAGGTCTTTCATGTCCTTTACATTATGGTTATGACATAAATCCTTTCTGTTGAAAGAATGCAAAGGCTGCTGTAAGAAAATGGAGGATCAAACCAAGTCATCATGCTCCTAACAGTGACAACTAGTAAATGTTTTGACAAATAGTAGGTAGAGTGATCTTTTTTCCAGTATTGCAATTCAGCAAACAAAAATCTGGGAGTAAAGGACCAGGTGATCCAACTGTCACATATATAATAGCAACTGGTGGACTTAAAATCTGTGAATTCACCTAAATCTGCTCTGAACATACATATTCCTTTGACCTCCATTAAATCTGGTGCTAATATTTTCTACGGTTGAATTACACACTGAATAAGAAAGTGCTTTGCCTTAAAATGATGCCAGATAATTTCAGTGGCTGTCTCTGAGAAGTAATCATTACCTCCCTATTCACTTATCCTACTTGTCACATACATTACAGGTGGGCTTTTGCGTTGCCCTGTTCCTGAATTTTCTGGATTTCCTGAATTGATCTTGGACTTGTCTTTTTACTTTGCCTTTGCATAATACTTGCTGGGCTGTTGATAGGTCCCTTTGCAGTCACCACTCTGCTCTGCTGACTTGTCTTTGGAGCTGTGGGACTGTACCCTGTCAGTAGGGGCATTGCCTAGTCTGCTTCATGGTTGCCCTTGGCTCCAAGCTTGCCTTCCCTTAGGGAGCACCCTGCTTTTGCTGCTCTCTGACACTACATGTAATTAAATGGTTTGCATTATATAATGCAGTATAATGGTGTGCATTATTTTGTATTAATTAACATTGAATATTTTTTTCTAATCCTCAGGTCATTCAAGAGGACGATGCTCCACTCTTTCAAATCAAGAGGAGATGCTCCACTCATTCTAATGGCAACAAAGAGGCTGTCTCTTATTAATCATCATTTTTCAGTTGCTGTTTTGGAGTAAGATGTCAGTAGGCATGTCAGAGGATCTGGATTTCTGCATGAAACAGGCAGCAGTTTCAGGTTAGAACAAGCCTTCAGAATCAGTCTTCTTTCTTAAATGCTGTGGGGGCAGAGTTATCAGGTTTTAATTCAGTTTTAATGTGGTCAGCTTTGGTTTCTCATCAAAACTTAGCATTAGCCATTAACAAAAAAGCATAAAGATAAATATGTGGCTTTCGGGGTTGGAACAGAAGAAAGGAAGTCACACTTGACAGATATTATTTTCTTAATTTAACTTGAATTTCCAAAAGTATTTTAAGCACCACAGCAATGAGAGCAAGTGATGATAAAACCTATAGTGCAAGAGAACAGGAAGAAATATGTCATGTATTCCTATGAAGCTCTGAAGAACAAAGGGCAAGGGACAGTGACGATGTTAGTTAAGAAGCTAGGGAAATTGAGTGATGTATGGCGTAAAGATGTGTAAATTCTTCAAAGGGCTATGAGACTTTCCCTAAAGTCCTTATGCCTTAAAGGATATAGCACTATCAGAATTCCAAGTGTTTTTTTTTTGTTTGTTTGCTTGTTTATTTGTTTGTTTTTTAAATCCCCCAAATGAAGAAACTTTCATTTTCAAACACCTGAACAAACAGAAAGTCAGCTGTGATTTCTGATTGTAACTCTTGCAAAAGCAGAATAAAAAACAGACAGAAACTGGATATGGCATTCCTTAGCTTTATTTGTATTGTGCTTTTTTTCCCTCACTTGCTCCACGTATTCGTTCCTCATACTTATTTAGAGGAAATGCAGGTGGCTGTCTAGTGAAAGACTTAGAACTCTGTGTCAACTATTCCCTAGTGTCTATTCTCTAGTTCCTCTTATTCTTTACATGACAGCTGAAATCTGTTCTCTTTAAACTGTTTAACTAGCACAACTCAAGAAAACACTTTTACCCCTTCCAAAATATTAAATATGGATGCAGATGCATAGCAATCCAGGCAGCTAGCAATAATNGGGACCTGCTGCTGGCCAGAGCTGAGCCAGTGAGCGATGCTGGTTGTGCCAGCTCTCTCTGGGAGAGCAGAGCTAACAAAGTGAATAAAAAAAATGCTGCGCAACAGCAGCTGGGAGAGAGGAGTGAGAAATGTGAGAGAAACAGCCCTGCAGACACCAAGGTCAGTGAAGGAGGGCAGGAGGTGCTCCAGGCACCGGAGCAGAAGTTCCCCTGCAGCCCGTGGTGAGGACCATGGTGGAGCAGATCACACTGCAGCCTGTGGAGGAGCCGATGGTGGAGCAGGTGGATGTGGCCTGAAGGAGGCTGCAGCTCATAGAGAGCCCCCTCAGGAGCCAGACCTGTAGCCTGTGAAGAGGAGCCCACTCAGGAGCAGGTGATCTGGTGGGAGCTGCTGCCCATGTGGGACCCACATTGGAGCAGCTCTTGAAGAGCTGCAGCCTGTGGGAAGCCCATGCAGGATCCGTTTGGGAAGGACGGCATCCCGTGGGAGGGACCCCATGCTGGAGCAGGGGCAGAGAGCGACCACGAAGGAGCGGCCAGAGACGCAGCGATATGGGCTGACCGCAGCCCCCATTCCCCGTTCCCCTGCGCTGCTCGGGGGAAGGAGGTAGAAGAGGGTGGATGGGGGGAAGGTGTTTTTAGTTTGCTTTTAGTTTCTCACTGCTCTAGTCTGCTAGTGGTAGTAATAAATTATATTAATCTCTCGACGTTGAGTCTGTTTTTCCCATGACGGTAATTGGTGAGCAACATTCTTGTCCTCGTCTCAACCCCTGAGCCCTTTTCCATCATATTTCCTCCCCCTGTTCCTTTGAGGAGGGGGAGTGAGAGAGCAATTGTGGTGGAGTTAGGCTGCACAGCAGGGTAAAAGCACCACAACCAAACATTTTCATATTTAGTATTGCATCCCAAATAATTAGAGTTGAATTAAATGGAAGCTTAAATGCTTATCCCATAATACTAAGTACCAAAGATTTGTCTGTGATGGGTATCTCTGGAATCACAATCATAATCAAAACCTGGCACTGTTAGAAGAGTTAGAGAGCCACTTATTTTCTGTTAAGTGGCTTTGTGCTGTCAGCCTGGGACATTTCAATGATTACAAGCCCAAATGTCTCATTTCTAGTACACAGAAGCAGGAGGAAATGCAGTCTTGAGGGGAAGAATGATAATATATTAATTCTGGCAGTGCAAGAGGACAAGGACAATCCCTGGAAAGCTTACATACTGTATATGCTTCTCGCTCTTTAGTTCTATCATTTGAAGTTTAAGGAGTTAATAAGTCAATGGTAATAGGTAAAACATGAGAATGTAAAGAGATAATGAGATAGAAATACAAGGATGAAGAAAAGAAGGAAACAACAAATGTTGATTATCTTATTCAAATCCTACTGTCACTTTCTTTCCTTTAGTAATTCCGTTCAATGGTTGTTTAATGGCCTTTCTCTCTTCATGCTCTCTACACAGAATGGACATAGTGTGGAGGGTTCTCCACAGGTCTTAGTACAGGTCTTTAAATTGCACTGCCAGTATTTGGATGAAATAGCTCAAGAAATTTTATTTGCATTCCTGTGGTAGATAGATTTCTTTCCTATCAGTAGTACCCTAGAATGACTTCCTTATTTTAAGTAACAAATGTATCTGAGATCAAGAAAGTGGAGCTTAACAAAAAAAAATAGTAAGTAGCTATAAAATCCAATCTGTCATCTGGATCTGTTACAAGCAGCGATAGTTCTAATGGCAATAAAAATCTTATGAATGTATTTATTTGCCAAAAAGCTTCACGGTATTTGGAAAATGTGTGATAGGAAAGAGAAATGTCTTTGTAGTTAACTTGGTCTCAGGAAAAAAAGAGTTAATTCTTACTATTGGTAAGAAAGCGGGGATAGTTTAAAAAAAAATCAACTGACTGTTTTAATCCTTTTAAAGATAACCTTTTATGCTATGGTAGGAACAATCTATGATCTCTTAGTCCCTACTGTAACTGATCAGAAACGACTTTCAAATATAAGTAAAAACACTGTAAAGAAATGTCTGTCTTGATATAGCAGCACTTTTTTGCTGAAGGTGTATGAACACTAAGTTGCCATCGTAGCTAGAGGAAAATCATTTCAAATATGACCCTCAGAAATTTAGAATGTACATGAGTGGTAAATATAACAGTCATAATAAAATTTACTGTTTTTTAGGCCCCTTTCAGGGTGTGACATGGGTGGCTGAAACAGAATTAAGACACAATATTAAGATATTTGTGAAGTAGTAAATGTGCTGTTGCACACTTCTAAACATATCCTCTTTTTTCCCTTTGTCTTTTAGTGGGTGTCTTATTTTATACAACAGTCAGCAGGGCTTATATGTAGATACTGGTTAAGAACATGTCTGTCTACACTGGTCTTTATAATTCACAATGTAAACACTGGTATGGGGAGTGCTCCTCAGAACTTAAATATAATCAACACGAGAAAGCAAATCATATCTCTGTTTTATAGATGGGACACACACACACACACACACACAAAGAATAGAAAAAAGGTGTGACTATAAACTTACATTTGAAGTTTGATGAGAGGGCAGAGAGAGCAGTGCAAACCAACACTTCAGGTGGGATTTTTTTTTTCTTAAGCACATAACTACCCTATCTTTTTCAAGGCAGAATATAAGATACCATAATCTCGGATAACATTTGTCTAAATTATATAGAAGACTTACTAAGGCAAGGATTTTTTCCTTCCTGGAGCAAATCAGGACATTCAGCTCAGGAACACTCCCATTAAAGAGGTGTTTGACTGGAACGTAGTTATTTATTAAGGTGAACTATATGAAACATCCAGAACTTTGGGACAAGGGGGAAAAGGATGAGATTATGATCCTTCATGCTGTAGCCCCAGACACTTCCCCAATTTACAGCCAAGAGTCTTGCAATTCAGTACATAATATTTTGATAATACACTAATAAACATGGGAAGGGCTAGATGACAATTAAATAAAAAATTAGTTACATCCATTCAAACCTTGAATGGATATTACTCATCTCACCGTGGCTGTACAATCATAATACATTGCAGAATTTTGACCTTTTTTTTTAGATATGAAAATACTACCTAGTTTTATGATATTACTCATCTTTGAATGCTAAAAATAAAACAAGCTTAAAGTGCGCACATTCATGGCAAGGCATTTGTCTCTAGGAGCCAGATTTGGCATGAGATGTCAAAGCATAAATACTGAGTTTGCAATCTACTAATGGTTTTCTTTCAATAAGATTTTCAGTCTTTCTCTCTCTCCATTTACCTTCTTAACGTCTAACTAGGTTCAGACAGTGTTTCTTTAACCTTTACCTCTTCATCAGATTCAAGTACTATGAGATAATTCAGGAGAGTAATGTCTGAATGAAAGACATCTAATATATTATTTATTGACCTCTTATAACTTCGTGTCACTTGCTTCAATCACTTTTGGTTGTTTTCCTTTTTCACCTCTGCATTCCAAAAAAGTAAATCATCAGTCCATCAGCAAAACTTGTGATACTTATCAGCACTAAGAATACCTGGATCATCTGTCTCAGTTGAGGTAATCCTTCTCTAATTTCTGATTTTCATCAGAAACTGTCATGCTTTTATCAAAGTGTCACAAGTACTCTTCAAAATAAATTTGATGTTGTTAAAGTACAGGTCTTTTCATCAACTATGGAGGGTCAAACTTGATGGTCTGCATAACACTTTGGTCTCTGTGTTTATAAAGAGGATCAGACCATTTATGAGGCCAGAGGGACTTTTAGATTACATTTTCTGACCTGTGATCCTATTCCACGGATAGTAATTTTTGCCAAAAAATAAAATTCAGAGGCCAAATACATTTTCAAAGATAGGAAACAGCTGCAGGTATAAAAATGTTTAAAATTATCATTTTTTTTAATTATAAAATATTCATATAGATATTTTTAAAATAAGATATTAGGACAATTTCAAAATTAAAAAAATACTGAATTAAGAACAAAAGGAAAAAGCTGAAGGGTTTATAAAAGGCAAAATATTTTGTATTGGATTGAATTACATGCTTTGGATTGTCCCAAATCTATATTTCTGAAGAGGAGTGGGTGTAGGAGAGAGGAAATCCATTCAGTTTGTAATATGAAATTCTCTTATTCACTCAAGTTAAATCACAGACAGTTATATTTTGCCTCATTTAATTTAGCTGACAGATTAAAAGATGACCAGTGTTTGATTACTCTTCTGGGAGTTGTTGTTTGTTTCTTGCATATTTGAGACATCAAAGGAGAGCATATGCATCTTCCTTTTAGTTTGCTACAGTGATTAATCACCCTCAGTATGGTGAAATTTGTACTTTGGATATTATTCTTGTTCATTTGAATGTATGTGTGTGTGCAAGCATCTATGTAACCAAAGTAAATGTAGTAACTCACTATGCTTAGTTTCTGTAATGACCTGTGCTGCTGTACAGTCTTGAAACTTTTTACAAATGACTATAGCGGTTTTATCCATTAGGTCTTCATTTGGTTCTTAACCATCTCATCTTAGTATACTGGTTTGTCTGGAATCATTTCAGCCAAAGAGTTTACTCAGTACCCCATTCTACTCCCTCTTTATAATTCCTATTGTGCTGTACCATTTATCTTCCCATAGCAATAAGGCCCCTAATATTTTTCTCTTGAAATATGACTGCTAATTATATCTTGCTTATATCTTAACCTCAGAAAGCTCCAAAGCATTTCTCATTTAATAGCACTCAAATTGATCAAAAACTGTGTCTGAATTCCAGTTTTTCATAACCTTTCCTCTCCCTTTCCAACTTGTTTTTTTGTAAGATCAGTTCTTCAGACTTGGATTATACACAGGTTCTATGTTTTCACTTTCTGCATCTTCCATTTAAAAATTTTCTGTTGTAATTCTATAGTTCACAACTGTCTGTTTACTCAGCTAAGATTTACCACAGTCTGTTCATGGCATATACCCTTGCATCCTGTGCTGTATAGTAGTAAGCTGAACATCGTCTAGATGTTATCAAGGGAAAAGAGAATTTCAAGAGAAATCCTGAGCATGGCTCCATGAGGACATTGCACATTATTTGCTGGACTTGCAGATGTACATCAGGAAAAGAAGAAGGGTTGTCTCTGAAGCCGTGATGCCTATTTCATGTGTCATCAGCTTGGAAATAACCACAAGAAGAGATGGCAAAGGTTTTTTGTCTGAATCCCAGCGATCATTACAAGGATGTTCTGAGACAGCAGTACTGTACTCCGAACAGATTTTGTACCTCATTTTCAGGTAACAGTAAGTTTACTGATCTCCTTAGGAAAGACAAATATTGGCAAGTCAGATCAGATTTGAAATTGTGTGAACTTTTCACTCACCACTCTTCCAGGGCAACACAAATTCAGCAAGTGAAATGTTCTATGCAAAGGACATTTTTGGATATTGTGAGTGTACATAGATGATGTATTCTAACAGTTTCAGTGAAGGCAGAATGTGATCAGAAAGATGAGAAGATGAGACAAGACTTCAGGTTGATAATATTAGACTAGTTCATCACTGAAGAAATGTAACAAGTATCAGTCATGCTCATTAGATGGAGTTAAAGCCAGTGAAATATAATTGAAACGTCACGTAATAAAGTGCTGTGACAGCAAAAGGTAGGGCTGTGTAATCTGTCCAGCTCTACGTCCCAACAAACTTTTCATCTCAAAGGCAGATGCAGTCAAAAACTGAACAAAATAATGTTTAAGGAAGAAGGATTTATTGACTGAAGTGCAGAGTACAGAAATACCTTTTTTTTTTTTTCCTGCAGCACCATGTTGTTTATCTCCTGAAAGTACCTGTGAGAGGGCCGTATATGTTGCATCGAACGGAGAAACATTATAAAGCCACATTCATCCTTGAACTAGGAAGTGTTAACAAACAAGTGAGGGAGAGATATGTGAAGCATGCAATACGATCAGAAGAGGAGATCTCTGACAGAAAATGACGATCTATTTATGTAAAACTTGAAACAATCAGAAGAGAATAGATAGGTCTTGTAATGTGAGAATAACACCAATGGCACATAAGGACTGTCTGTACAGAGGTAAACAAAATAAATTGTGACTATTTTGGGTTCTCAAAGACATTATTTCACTGCAGCAAGGTTTATTGATGGTGGAAGACAGGAACATTTTTCCTAACAATATAAAGCAGAATCTGATTACCTGTTTATAAGAGTAGCATAGAAGACTTTCAGTGAAAAAGATCTAAGCTGGTCAAGGGAATATATTGACCAGATATAAATCTCCATGTAGAGAATTTTATAGATGGATGCAGTGTGTCAAAATCTGTTAATGAATTTCATGAAATTCCATATCTAACATATCAAAAGCTGAGTAGTGTTTTCTTTCTTTTTCTTTCTTTTTCTTTCTTTCTTTCTTTCTTTCTTTCTTTCTTT
>VXAL01000588.1:19452-31356 GCA_013399475.1 Chauna torquata | reverse complement strand
TCTCCCTTTCTTTCTTTTTTTTTTTCTGAAAAAGTTTTTTGTCCAGTTGGATTTTTCAATGTTCATGTATCTTTTTCTGTATTCAATTAATTATCTAGTGTTGTATCTTTCTCATTCAAAAAAATAAAGTGTTTTATAGGAGATATTTTGAAGGCAAGATAACAGCAGAAGAAGCCTACTGTGTTATGTGTTCTTTTTTTTTGACAAGGGCATTTTTCTGATCATCACTGGGAGAAATATTCTCAGAGAAACAGTAATTCTTACATGTACACACACACAACTCTTCTAGTTAATTGTTAACATATGCCTCATGTTTCTGTGCTTTGCTGTACAAACTCTGAATCTTCTGAGATCCCCGCAAAAAATTAAAAGCACCTAAGATACCGATAAAGAAAGTGTAGTATAGGACAAACAGACTATATTTACTGGGCAACATTTATATACATGTATTTTAAAAGGCCTGTCAATAATGAAAGGTAGCACTACGTTTTCACAGTTTCGTGCTTAACTTTCCAAATAATATGTGGCACAGGTGAAAAAAGGAAAATGCTTATTAAGTGGTGTGTACTGGTAGAACACTAATGAAATCTGATCGTGTTTTTTAGTTTTCATTCCAGCATTTTTCTTATGTCTTTATGGTCTTAGCTATAATTTTGTCCTTCCCGTGGAGTGAAATCTTGCGGTTCTTTCTTCTGTGCTGCAATTCATGAACTCCTGCCCATTCCGAACCAATGTTTACTTCCCTGACAGTGTATTTTAGGAATCTGTGTCTCATCCCTTGAGATAACTGTGACTAGTGGCAGGGTGACTGACAGATGTCTTGCCAATATATTTTATTTGACGCTAGGAAAAAAAAAACTAGAGAAAGGCAGATTTTAAAAGAATAATATTTATGTGTCTCTATCATACCAGAGGTATTATGATCACATGAGTGAACACGACAGGCTTAGCATTTTGTGCATGATCCCATGGGTTCTTGTGTCTTGTGTGTTCTTTCTCTGCTGACTTCCCTCAGGAAAAATAGTGTAATTAATAGCTGTGTATGAATTTATTCATCCACATAGGAGTATTTTAATTCTGAACTTTTTTTGACTTCCTTCCACCAGCATATTCAGCTAGTTTGTAGGCTTCTCAGAAGAGCAGAGTAAACCCATTAAACTGTTTTGTCTGACTATGTCTCGGAACAATCCTCAAGCATTAGCAGCCAAGTGTCTATCAGAAAAAAAAAAAAAAATTCCTAATAGGGATGTTGCTACCTTGGCGTAATCCCAGCAACAATCCTCCTGACCACCTCACTAATAACAGCTCTGAATATACATTACTAATTTTTCATGAGCCTTCCTTGAGAGATATATGAAGAACATGTCTAGGTGAAGTCCCATTGTTTGCAACTGTTATAATTAAAGAGATCAGCACAAAATTCAGAGGAGTCTGAGATTATGCTGTCACAAGCAACTTGTAGTTTTACTTACTAGTTTTACAAAATAAAACAGGTTTAAAAGTAACAGAAGAATGCAGCAAAAAATGCCATTGCAGAAGGGAATTGTGAATGTTCTCTTTCATCTAAAAACTTTATATGCCTACAGTCCAATGTCTCGACCAGTAGATGCTTGTCTCTACAGATGCTTCAGTGTTAATCCACAAATAATGACCTGAAATTCTGCTTTACTCATAGCAAATGTCCATAAAATTTCCTTTCATTAGAATGATGAGTAATGCATTACTGCTATACTATTCTTTCTTTTTTTTTTTTTAGAAATGGAACAAGACATAGCTAGTTTTTTGATGTTTTATTAAATATCTTAATACTTTAACTAACAATAAAAACCTAAAGGGAAGTTCAACAAACCTCTATTTTAGGACTGTGCACTGCAAGTTAATACATCAGCAAATATAAAACAGCATGATGATTAATACTGAGATATTAATCTATTTTTTATGTGGCAGACATCTTATTATGGGGTATAAGCCACAAACTGAAGCCTTTGCCTGAGTAATGTGAATTGGTTGTAAAATCCTAATTATCAGTAAACTGTCAACCCATTCTCAATTTATGTATTGTAAGAAGTGATACCCATCTATAGTTAAGATTAAAATAGATTTGCATTATTAAGATAAATTACAGTGAAATAATTTTTTTCCAGGTGGAACTAGCAGAGGTACTGGGGTTGCTTTGGACAATTAGATAATCCTAATTAGATAAGAGATAATTTACATATGCAAGAATTCAGCCTGTCTCTTAATTTGGAAAACTGAGGATATATTTCATCCTGAAGTGTGGCTGAGCCAAAGGCTTCTAACTCCATACAGTTTAAGGGGAGTGCTGCAGAGTACTTTCTGTTGATTTCATAATTTTTACAATACCTTCATTTCAGTCTGAAAGACCAAAAAGTCTCAGGAGGATGGTTCCAATGACTACATGGAAAGATCATAGGGAAATTCTGATGAAAACACCAAACTCTTTATTGAAGATGTTAAGGTGTTGTTACATCACTAATATCTTTTTATACACCATAGCACACAAACTGAGGCTATTTCCTTTCAAAGAAAAACCTAGAGAAGGAAGAAAGAAACCCAAACAAACAGGAGCCGGTACATTTATAGGATTCAGTGGCAGAAAGCAGTAACCTATTTGTTCTTCTCTATTTAAAAAAATTATTGAATCCAGAACTAAAAGGACCATACAGAAGTCTGAGAGCCAACGTCAGGCACCGATATCCCTGTCTGATATAAAAGATACAGAGATTTCGGTAAAGGCCCTAAATATCTTAAGAAAATGTTTGTAGGAAAAAATTCCAATCAGAGCACCCAAAAAGCTGAAAAAGGCCTTTGTGCTGAAGAAACTTGATTGTTTTTCCTCCAGCTGGTCTGAATAAAAGACACTACATCGTATTAGAAAAGTTATCTGTCTTGCATCCCTAGCACTGCTGTAATCAGACCAACAATAAGGAAAAGGTTTACTTGGAATAGAGGGGAAATGGGAGGGATGGCACGCTAAAATGAAGGTGCAGTCTGTGCTGGAAATAGGCAGGAACTGCCTGCTCTGGAGTGCTTTGCAGATAGATTTTTTTGTGTGTTTTTGTTTGTTTTGTTTGTTTTTGGTAAGAGAATGAGACATAAAGGTCTGTTTCAAGTGTTATAATTTCTGCTTCAAATGTTCTGTATTTGTACAGTCTTTATTTTTGGTACATCTGGTATATGATAAAAAACCCTGCAACCCTCACTTCTAAAGGCACCTTAGCTTCCTCTGCTTTAAAGTCTGGCAGAGCTCTGAAGCCAAACAATAGCACTGTAAATCTGACAGATCTGACAAGATTTTTACAGAGCTTGCTTGCTAATACCAGAGTTAATGGTAGACAAGAAAAGCAGAAGTGTATCATTCACCTCTGTCCAGAGAACCTATCTGAGGATTCTGGATAACTTGTCTTACTTCAGATGTACATTAAAAAGTTAGCTAAAGAGTTGAAGGAGGATGGATTTTTCCTTTTTCCTTTTTTTCTTTTTTTCTTTTCTTCTTTTCTTTTCTTTTCTTTTCTTTTCTTTTCTTTTCTTTTCTTTTCTTTTCTTTTCTTTTCTTTTCTTTTCTTTTCTTTTCTTTTCTTTTTTCTTTTCTTTTTCTTTTCTTTTCTTTTCTCTTTTCTTTTCTTTTCTCTTTTCTTTTCTCTTTTCTTTTCTTTTTTTCTTTTTTTTTCTTTTTCTCTTGTGTGTGTTTCTCATTTTTCAGGTTCTTTTTTCTTCCAATAAATAGTAAAATATCTGGAAACTGAGTTGCAGGATGTTTAAAACAATTGTAGAGTCTCAACAATAGATAAAATGCAATGCATTATTTTGGCTGGAACAACTAGGAGGAACTTGGTGTATTTTGAAACATTTAGAGTTGTTGTGTTCTGAAATATTCTGTTATTTTCACAGTAACATGTATTTAGTATGTGCTAAAAGATTTACTTAGACATTTGGGAATTAAACATTTTACCTTTGCATTTTGAAATGACGTCTCTTTAAGCTACAATGAATGTGGCTTTTATTGAAAATATAGGAAAAGGAGAAATAAACCAAAAGAACTTAAAACATTGTTTTGAGTTTAATCAATAATTAATTTTTTCCTTTGCCAACATTTCTAAAAATTTTCTGATTTAGTACAAATTATTCTTTCTCTGTGCTCTGCTCTTCTACAGAACAGAAAAAAATCCATGTAGCCTGTATTTCCAGGTTTGACTCTACTAACTGGTGATAGAAAAAAGGTGAGAATTTGCAATGTGAGTAAATTCTAAATCCACTGCAGAAAAAAGCATGTCAAATGCAGGAATGCACTCATTCACTGAAATTCAGATAAGTTTCTGTGTAAGATTAAGCTAATTTTAGACTTTAAGAGGTGTATCACCTTGTAAATTAGATTTTTAGCGTGACCTTAAAAATTTAGATAGACTTAGCTTTGGTGCTACAGCTGGATTTCTACTGAAATGGGCATGCACACTTTTTCAAAAGAATAACTACTGTAATCTTTCCAGCCACACACACTTTTATATTCTTGCATCAAAAAAAATGGTGGTAGTGATTCTCCGACTATATTTAGCATTGGTGCAGCCTCAGCTTGAATATTGTGTGCGGTTTTGGGCTCCGCAATATAAAAAGGATGTTAAGGTCCTTGAAAGCTTCCAGAGGAGGGCAACAAAGATGGTAAAAGGTCTGGAAGGCATGCTCTATGAGGAGAGGCTGAGGACACCGGGGTTGTCTACTCTGGAGAAGAGAAGGCCAAGAGGAGACCTCACTGCTCTCTGCAACTTCCTGAGGAGGGGAAGCGCAGAGGCAGGTGCCGATCTCTGCTCCCTGGTAATTGATGACAGGACACATGGGAATAGCACATATATTAGCCAGGGGAGGTTCAGACTAGACATTGGAAAAAAATTTCTTACCCATGAGGGTTGTCTAACACTGGAACAGGCTTCCTAGCGAGGGGGTTGATGCCCCATGCCTGTCAGTGTTCAAGAGCCATTTGGGTAATGACCTCATTAATATGCTTTAACTTTTGGTTAGCTCTGAAGAGGTCAGGCAGTTGGATTAGATGATCTTTGAAGGGACCTTCCAGCTGAATTATTCTATTCTATTCTATTCTATTCTATTCTAAAAGATACTTCTTACTTTTCTTTCTTATCTGTTTCTTAATTTCATGAGTGGTAAAACGGATTGCTATAACACTCCGCATGCATGGTTCATTTTCTCAAGTAGCTGAGGCTTGTAGAAAGCAAGTGACTAGGAGAAAGTCCTTTAAAAGCAAAGCACTGATCCTTCTGTGTGTTTAGGAAGAAAGTAAGCTTATAAAATATCTTACAAACTCTTAGGGGCAGTATTTCTTTGTGCTCTCTGTCTGTAGACAAATATAGGTGAGTATGAGTTGGGAAAGATTACAGATGAGGAACGGATGGAATTTTTGAGCATGGAAGCCTGCATATGTCTGAAGAGAAGCAGAACTTCCATGTGTTTTGAAGAAATCTTGTCTGAAGAAATTCTTCTATTTGTGAACTAGTTAAGGTGAAAGTAAAGTCTGAAAGAGCAAAACCTGGTGTGCATGATGAGCAGGGGAATGCAGAAGGTAATGGAGAAGACTGAGGAACTTACTGGTGAATCAGAGATATATGTGTCTGCAAAGGGGAGAGGAGAGGAAGGGAAGGTAGTAAGACAACTGCAGACTAAGATAACTTTGAAGACAGCCTAGCAATTTTACAGCTCATTGATTAAGGATTAAATATTACTTTATGTGTGATTTGGTATTACATAGCTTGGATATCTATTTGGATGTGTATGATGTTTTGTTGTTGCTAGTGGCTGGTTGCTTGCTTACATAAAAAGTTGTGGTATTTGTGCTTTTTTTTTTTTTTTAATTCACAAAGTAAACACAGATATGTTTGGTTTATTATTACGTAAAAATAGCTTAATAGAAATTTTACCCTGGATAATTTCTCTTCAGTAGAAAAGTGACATTCTCAGAGAGTGCTCAGGAGGAAGATGAGAAAATAAAATTATATATGTATATACATATAATGATATACCATGTGAGAAACCATTTTTAGGTACTATACAAGTAATTTTCTATAGATTGCATGCCTGCAAATTGTTAGAATCATGGTCAGTCTTCCTGTATTGTAAGGATAACTGATCTAAGAGTCTACAAAGCTGGTAGCTACAGTAGAAAAAATTGTACAGTAATAACAAAGTCAACACAGTTTGCATTATTTAAAAAGACTGTTTTTAAAAACTCATTTGATAAGAACTGATATTCAAGCTCAAATATGCATAGAACATACTGCAAATAGATGATGTTAATAGCTAAACTAAAAAATGTATTAAATATTGTAATCTTACATGACTTCTAGAGGATATTTTTTCTAAAATACGTATTTCTGAGTGTTCACATACTTATTAAAAAAAAAGAAAAAAAAAGTCTTACCTGAAGAAAAACATTAATTTTCTTACTCTCCCCTTCACTAGTTGGAGAAAGAAAAGGCATGTTTCCCTTTCTGATGTTGCATGAATTCACGATAGATAGATATGTAACTGTATATTGTCCAGTTATACAATTGATTATCCAATTGTCCATGTAGCTTATAAGTATATGCATGTGGTCACATTGTCATATGAGAAATTTATAGAGCCGTATGATAAACAAGTGTTGCTTATATGACTTCAGAATTTATCACCTTAGCAAGAGATTAAGTACCGGTACAATTGTAAGTGTTATGATTTTTGATTGGAATGAAAGTGAAATAAAGATGATGTGACATCCATGAAGTCATTGAGGAATGATCAAAGAAGGCTACATTTAAATTTTTCAGTTTCTCTTCACCATTGTCTTGTATGCTTTTTTTTTTCCAAAAAATTAAAAAAAAAGTGTTATGATGGTTATGAGGATGATGTAACTCATAAATCTGTATTTGAAGATAGAATATATGTAGTTCATCAGTACATTTTACTATAGAGCTTGGAGGGACATGAAAATCTTCCTTTATTTTGCATTCATTTCTTCCCAACAAAATTAATATTACCAAATGAAGAGCAAACAAAAGCTCAGCTCCTGCAAATTCTTCAGCCCAACAGTTCAATGATTCAAAACAGGGACCAATCCTTTTTCAACTTTACTTACTTGATTTTCTATAGAAGATCTCAGAGCTTTCCCAGGCTTTTCCACCCTAAATATTTTGAGGATCACCAGCCCAAATTAAAAAAAAAAAAGTTTTCAAGAGACTTTCCAGAGATATCAGTCATGTTAATATCATTATTATCAATGTAAGGTGCAAAAGTACGGGCTATCAGGAAACAAGTATTGAAGCTGATACTTTGAACAATATCCAGTAAAAGAATGCAATGGTAAAATGGAAAAAATCTGCGCAGAGAAATTATGGTCTCTTGTCTAAAACGTTCGGAAGGTGTAACTGAGAAAATGTATTGCTTTCCCTGTAAAGCCAGAGGATCTATACTGCTGTTCAGGATTGCTGTCATGGACAGAAAGGTACACAGAATGATCTACTTGGAAAAGGATTTCAGTAGCTCAACTTTATTAGCAGTTACTCTGGGCTTTGAAGCAGCTAATATTTTCCTTATGCTCTTCTGTGGATCACCGGAATTTCTGTGACCCACAGGCATGTTATCTCATGTTACCAACAATATAAAATTGCAGATACTTTGAACAGGATGTAAAATCCATCTCAAACAAGCTAGTTGTATTCACTGTGCTGACAGCTTCCAGCTGAGGTGCTATCACTGGAGCAAAAAGAAAAAAAAACCTGGTGCTGGTAAAAATCTGGTGCTGAGGGAACTGGGGGATGAAGTTGCTAAGCCACTATCCGTTATATTTGAGAATGGCAGTCTGGTGAAGTTCCCACTGACTGGAAGAGGGGAAACATAACCCTCATTTTAAAGAAGGCAAAAAAGGACGACCCAGTGAACTACAGGCCAGTCAGTCTCACTTCGGTGCCCAGAAAGATCATGGAGCAGACCCTCCTGGAAACTATGCTAGGGCACATAGACAACAAAGGTGATTGGTGACAGCCAACGTGGCTTCATGAAGGGCAAATTGTGCCTGACAAGCCTGGTGGCCTTCCATGATGGGGCTGCAGCGTTGGTGGATAAGGGAAGAGCAACTCATGTCATCTACTTGGACTTGTGCAAAGCATTTGACAGTGTCCTGCATGATATCATGATATCATTGTCTCTAAATTGGAAAGACATGGATTTGATGGATGGACCACTTGTTGGATAAGGAATTGTCTGGATAACCACACTCAAAGAGTTGCGGTCAATGGCTCAATGTCCAAGTGGAGATCACTGATGAGTGGCGTCCCTTAGGGGTCAGTATTGGAACCAGTCCTGTTTAACATCTTTGTTGGCAACACAGACAGTAGGATTGAGTGCACTCTTGGCAAATTTGCTGATGACACCAAGCTCTGTGGCGCGGTCAACACACCTGAGGGAAGGGATTCCATCCAGGGGGACCTTGACATGCTTGAGAAGTGGGCCTGTGCAAACCTCATGAAGTTCAACAAGGCCAAGTGCAAGGTCCTGAACCTGGGTCGGGGCAATCCCAAGCACAAATACAGGTTGAGTGGAGAATGGATTGAGAGCAGCCCTGAGGAGAAGGGCTTGTGGGTGGTGGTGGATGAGAAGCTCAACATGAGCTGGCAATGTGCACTTGCAGCCCAGAAAGCCAACTGTATCCTGGCCTGCAACAAAAGAAGGTCTCTTGTGAGACCACACCTACAGTACTGCGTTCACCTCTGGGGCCCCCGGCATAAGACATAAACCTGTTAGAGAGGGTCCAGAGGAGGGCCACAAAGATGATCAAAGGGCTGGAGCACCTCTCCTACGAAGACAGGCTGAGAGAGCTGGAGTTGTTCAGCCTGGAGAAGAGAAGGGTCCAGGGAGACCTTATAGAGGCCATCCAGTACCTAAAGGGGGCCTACAGGAAAGCTGGAGAGGGACTCTTTATCAGGGATTGTAGTCATAGGACAAGGGGTAATGGTTTTAAACTGAAAGAGGGCAGGTTCAGGTTAGATATAAGGAAGAAATCCTTCATGCTGAGGGTGTTGAGGCACTGGAACAGGTTGCCCAGAGAAGCTGTGGGTGCCCCATTCCTGGAAGTGTTGAAGGCCAGGTTGGATGGGGCCCAGAGCAACCTGGTCTAGTGGGACGTGTCCTTACCCATGGCAGCAGAGTTGGAAGTAGATGATCTTTAATGTCCCTTTCAACCCAAGCCATTCTATGATTCTAATGGAGATGAGGAACTAGCAAAAAAAGGAGGATTTTAGTTGGGGTTCCTACACCCAGGAATAAGGGAAAGAAGGGGAAAAAATCTCTAGGAAAAAAAAAATTTTCAAGAGAGGTAGCTTTTTGAGCTTCAAAAAACTCAGCTTCTCTGTTTTTTGAAGGCTAGCACTGACTTCCTCACGCAAAGATTCAACAATAAGAATACAATATTCACTTCCCATAATTGAGCCTACCCTTACGGATGAGGAATAAAAGAGAAAGTGAGTCAGAAGTGGGGACTTGGGTAATACAACAATTTGTATGTGTGCGTGTATATGTATATACACATACCTATTTTTAATATGACTTTCTGTAATCTTTTTGTATTGACTTATTGCATCTTTACTTTTTGTATACAGTAGAAATGCAGAAGTTTCATAGCATTCTGATACCTGGAACTGCCGTATACAGAAAAATAGAATTTGTTACACATTTGAAAGAAGTGAAACAAAACCAAAGAAATAAAAAATCTAAATATTTTACAGAAAGGAAGTTTGAAAAATTCTAAGATAGGTTAAGGTAGGTTAGGAATGTATGTTACACTTATTACAAGTGGTTGAATGGTCTTACTGTCACTTTTTTTTTATATACTGAGCTTTTTTTTTTTTTTTTAAATTCTATTTGCCTAGACTAGACCTTTGGATCTTTTTAGTAATTTATATTTGTCTTAGTCTTTGTATGCATAGTGCAAGACTCCTAAATACCTGTTTTTCAGAACATACATATTACTTGAGCCTGAAGCAAAATAGAGTGCTGCATGGTCCCTGTGACAATTCTGTAAAAATAAGCCATAAGTCACCACATCACTAGACTGAAAAGGAAAAAAAGAAAAAAAATCATGTATAGATAATTCAGCAGGAAGGTTTGGGAACCTGAAAACTAAGTAGAAAACCATGTGAGAAAAAGATTAGTTTTGTGTGCCATCATCTGGAGAAGAAGAGCTGAGATGTGGGTAGTCTGATAAACTCGGAACATTACAGGAATTAGTCATACTTGTGAGTTTTTGTTTTCTTCTTTTTTTTCTTCCTTTTCTTTTTGTTTTGCTTGGGGTCAGAAACACCTGCTGGTTTTCTTGCTCAGAATTCTGAATTTCAATAAGCAACAAAACAAGCAAATAATAAGTAAATAACGAAAAGCTGTTATTTACCAAGAAAAACTGCCTTGTCACTAAGCGAAACCCATGTGTCTCCCTGTGTCAGGTCTTGAGCTGTGTCACAAAGGCGAAGGATAACAGCAAAAATAGTGCAGAGAAGAGCTTACAGCTGAATTACTAATGCATTTCATTAAAGAGCTCAAATTGTAAAGATGATTTCATTGTCACATGGTGAGCAAGTAATAGACATTGCCCTGGGCATAATTTTAATCATTTTTCATTTGTGCTATATTGTAGCTTAAGTCAGGGAACTGGCTCACTTTCAATAGCACATTTGCAGCAGTGGCATGAGTTATTGACTTTGTTTATTTATTTAGAACATTATATGCCAGAAAAATCTCAGTATAATGAACATATATCAATTCCATCACCAATGTGGGAGGTAACATAATCAGTAGGGAGCAGAAAGAATATTACAGAGATTGTGGTTTACCAACAGAGCAAGGTATATTGACATATATATTAAAAACATTCAATTTTCCACAACAAAAAAGTGAAATACAAATATATCATATATTAGTAAACATGAACTCTGTAGAACAAGCTGTGTATCTTCGAAAATTATTTGTGTCTACGTTTGCTGTCTTACTATTGACTGGCTCATCTGGGTTTTTATTCAGAAAGTGACTATTTTATTTACTTTTGTGGGGAAGATATGGTGGTAGATGCTTTCCAAATGGATATTATCTTCTTTTTTTTCCACAGAACATGTGAAATTGTTCTGAATTATAACCATACTACTTAGCACAGGTAGAAAGAAAGAGCTGGTCTGAAATTTTCTCACATAAAGCATTTTCATGAAATATGATAGCTTAAGAAAAAAATCTTCCTTTCCTTTCCTTTCCTTTCCTTTCCTTTCCTTTCCTTTCCTTTCCTTTCCTTTCCTTTCCTTTCCTTTCCTTTCCTTTCCTTTCCTTTCCTTTCCTTTCCTTTCCTTTCTCTTGTGGATCATTTATACAACTTTTACAAACAGAACTTTAGAGAGGCAAGAGAGAGAGAAATGGCAGCTAGTCTCTTCAAAGGTGGCAACAGCATTGAGCTCTCCAATGTAACAAAAAAATCTGCCTCTGTGCACTCATTAAATAAGCACAGAAGAGAGAAATGAACTTTGGTATTATATCTCTGATGTAGCTATTCATGTCTCTGGACTATGGAATAAATTTGTCTTAATTAATATGTACTTAATTAAATATATCAAGTCTCACTAATTAAACTTTCTGAGTGGGATAAAGAATCTTTTTTTTTTTTTTCTCCAGACTAGTCAACTAACCAGTGGTTAAGGTAGTTACTTGAGGTATGAGAAAAAAATGAAGTTCAGTTCCTGGCGTGAAGACAAAAGGTTTGACTTCCACTCTGTTTCATCAGGATTCTGACAGAACGAACAGAACAAGTTGTCTAAAATCCACCCCTCTGCCCTATGTCCCCACCACTTTTAGGAGAAATTTTTAAGAGCT
>VXAL01000588.1:8857-19399 GCA_013399475.1 Chauna torquata | reverse complement strand
AAAAAAAAAAAAAAAAGGAAAATTTCAGGATGTTCTGTAGGATGAGAAAATGTTTCCCACTGATCCCTAAGAGTAAGTCTTTCGAGCTCTTCAAAATGAGTGAAAATTATTCATCTGCAACCAGTGTAAGCATTTCCTTACCATTCTTACAACCACAGGCAATGCAGGATGACAATGCCATTTTTTTTAATATGATAGTTCTAATTCAGAGATTGAAAAGAAAGAAGTAAAGGAGATTCTTTTTACTTCTCGATCATTGTGGAAGAAAATGTAAAAGTCAAATAATGTTTGCTATCACAACTTCATGAGCAACAATATTAATCATTACTATCAGATATAGTATGCCCAAGAAAGGGCAGTGAACCAAAAGTGGGAAGCAATATAATTAGAAAAAAATTGACACAATTTTTGTTTTACTCAGCCAGGCAAATTCATTCAATTAAACAGTTAATTTAATGTAATCAATTGTAAACATCTCTGTTTGTAGCAACTTCAGTAGCTACTAATTTACTTTTGCTTTGGGGCTTTTGTTTATGAGGCATTAAGATTATGTAGATATGAAGAGTTATAAATCTTCCATATACATCTGTATAATACAGATATCAGTTTTCATATTAAAAACAAACAAAAACCAACTCACACTTTCACAGCACTCATCTGGAATAGATCATTCTGCTTAAACCCTATCTACACTAGAGATTTTTGATGCCTCTAGTACTACAGAAACAACAAAAAGTTTCTATGTTGACATAGATTTCAGAAGCCTATCTAGCACTAGAAACTCATGACTGTAAAGAAATCTTTTCAGTATCCTCAGTCACACCCATAGAAACATAAGTGTAATGCTTCCCATGGAATCATAACTCTAGTTCTTTAGGTTTCCTTAACTATTTCTTTCCAAATACATCGTTATTATTCTGCTGTTCTTCCTCTTTCTTCACTTGGTTGGTTAAATATGGTTAAAGTACTGGGGAAAGGAGCAGGAAATGGATGAGGGTAAAGTGACACCCAAGTGGAAAAGCAATCCTAATTTTCATCTGAATGATATGTAAAGCTCTAGGCTGACTGTTACCACTCAGAAGCAAGATCTTGATGGAATAAAATTCTACGAAAATATCAGCTGAATGCACAGTAGCAGTCAAAAAAGAAAATCAAATATTATGACTTACAGCGGCTGTGGAAAGAATACACGGAGAACACCATCATAATACTACATAATCCCTACTTTACCCATACCTTGATATTCAAGGTATGGGTATGCCCCATATCCTGATTGCTTCATCTCAGAAAGATAATAATTGAAATACAGAACGTCCAGAGAAAGCTAACAAAGATACATGAGCAAAGGTAAAGAACGTCTTCTATATGAGGAAAGGCTGAATAAGCTAGGACTCTTCAGTCTGGAAAAGGGATGACTTAGAGAGGATATAATATCAGAGAGTATAAGATAACGGTCTACAAAATCATAAGCAGCGTTAGGAAATTGGTATTAGTTGTTCACATTCCCTTCCAATGCAAGTAGTGAGAATCAAAAGAAACTGGTTAGAGCTGGTTTAAAATATACCAGAGGTAGCACTTCACATAGCAGAGAATAGGTCTGTGCAACTTATTGCAGCGTCATGACAGATGCTTAAAGTAATAAAGATTGCAGGCAAGGACAAACAAGCGCACGGAATATTAATCCATAGAGACTTGCTAAATGAGCAAGACCACTCCTGGTTTGGGAAAGTTTACTAAAATAGTTGGAGGTGAAGAACATTTTATTGGAAACATTAAGTAACTCTTATTCTTTCCTTGGCATTCTCTGTTAGCTGCTACTGGAGAAACAGATGGGACTGGATAGACCCTTTATTTGATCCAGTAAGTTATTCTTAAATTTTTTTTTTCTTAAGAATGTTGAATTGTTTTGTAGTTTGTTCTGTCCTTGTATTTTGAGTTCAGCCTGCTAGACAGGGATTTTTAGGTATTTTGTTGGCCCCAAGCCTTTCCTCACCTTCCAAAAATGTAACGTTTAGGCTATTCAAGGCATCTAGGTTTAAAAGGATTTAGAGAATCAGTGCTAAGCTGAGCAGACCCCATGGAACATGTCTTAATTAGCCTGAAACAGCTAGTGTTTCTCTGGCTGTCTCGCCTGCGGGGCCTCAGAGTACTACCGGTGGTAGACCTCTTTCTGAAAATTGTATATGCATCCTGACTCTATACAGTATCTTCCGTGATGTCTTGGTTTCCAAGGGAAGCAAACATTGGGCATATAGATTAAAAGGTATACAAGGATACCCTGTCATACATCTGCTGCTCAATCAATGCATAGATTTGGTCTCTGTTTTCTTTTCCAATAGATGTCTAGGAAGCTTCAGGTCCATTAAAACCAAAGTCTGTTCTTTTCTTGATTGGTTCAAATGAAATCATATTGATGTTTTCCATCCACCTAGCAGATATTTGCTATCAATGCCTGACAGCAGTAGTCATTAAAGACTGAATTACTAGGCCTCAAGACATTCATTTTGACAGAATGTGGAGAGAGAATTGATTTAAGTTATAGAAGTGTGAGTTATTGAGAAAAGTTTTATTAGACTGGAGGCACTTCACATTAGGCTTAGAAAACACATGAGTAGCTGTGGCAAATATGAGGAGTTAGTACAACCTGTCTCATCAAGAATGTGTGCTTGTCTATTTTTATGTTTAGCATTTCTACTCCAGCATTTGTAAATCTTCTCAGAGAACATTTATTTGGCACACCTGTGACATGCTTCTGCTCAATGTTCAGTTCATAAAACTGCTTCTGTACTGGCTGGTGATATAATACCTGGGAGTTTATGTTTTGCTATCAGTTTTATGTTTTAAGCACAGAATATCCATTGAAGGACTTCTACACATTTTAAAGTATGTAGAAATTCTGCTAAATTTTTGAAATTAGTTGAGTTTGACCCTATTTTGTCTACACAGATTCAGAGAAGGTTAAATGCCAGCTTAACATAAAATCCCTTCAAAGTACTCTTACTCATTGCCATTGGCAGAGGCATAGTATTCGTTACCTATCTTTTGTTTGGGAACACTTTCCTGTATAAAAGCAGGGTTATAGAATGTTATGTTTACACAGCAATTATTTATGGGCTAATATCCATGGCAGATTGACTGGGCTAATGTAATAAGCGAAGCACTTCTATGTTTGCCACCTCTAATGCAAGCACCTGATGAGTTGCTCCATGCAGGTTGTGACAGCCAGGTGGGGAAGGTAAGCCAAAGCTCTGTAGCATTTGGTACTGGCTGATCCTCAGTCCTGCTGAGTTGCTGTCTTCCAATTTCCTGCTTCTTTATTGAGACTTTTTACTTTTTTACAGTCACACTTTCTCCTGGAGCCCTTGGCTACTACAGAGCCTTATCTTTAGCTTAGGTACTTTCTCTCAACTTGACAACAGTGCTTTTTTTTTTCTTTCCTGATCAACTGAGCCAAAGTCACAGAGCAATGCTTCTCAAACTGGGATATTGGATCACAGGCAGCTAGGCTATGGACTGTCCTCATCCTGGGCACGTGGTAAACAGGTCATTCTGTCTGGGTATAGCTGTAAGAATAAGCTTTCTGAGACAGAGCCACAACCTATGCACAGCTTAAATAAAATACATCATACATAGTAAAATACGCTAAAAGCAGATGCATACTCTCACTGTATTAAATGCCAAGTGCTGAGTGTAGCCATTTTCCTCTGTGACTAGGCTTTTGGGCTATTACCTTTTCTTGATTAAGGATCATATCTCTTTAGTGGTGATGTACAATCATGAAGTGATTATAAATTACTGGGGAGAGCGTGTTTTCAAAGTAAGTTGGAAATCTTTGTTTACAAGATTCTTTAGTTAATGTATCTAAGTGTAGGCTAACTCAGAGTCAATCCTCGCAAAGCTGTCTCCTCATATGCCAAATGGAGCTAGGTTTTTCTCCATGTCTCAGGCAGATCCCCTTTTCTGAATGGCATCAGTAAAATCTGTTTTCTCAGATTTTGTCTCTTGATTTCATACTCTTTCAAAAGTTAACATGCTGTTCTTCATGAAGATTTTCTTTTTTCGTGGAATGATCAGGTAAGATTTCATAGGTTGGTCCAAAACCAGTCCAGGAATGTATCTGCTAAGTACTCACATTTCATTTCACATAGTCCAAAATAGAGATTAACCAATGCAACTCCATTAAGATAAAAATGACAAGGAGTTGTCATTAAACTTCTAAATTTGTCATTTATCTCAGGTGTCAGGGAAAGTGTATATCTGTTCTATAAAATTGTTGCAAAAATTTGCATGTTGTCTATATCTCTGTAAAAGACCAAACCTGTGAAGTCCGTACAAATACGTGTTTTGATTCTGTACCACGTCACCACACCTGGGAGAGTTGAAAAATGAATACTTGAGCAAATTCTCATGGTTTGACTTCAAGATATGGGTATATATCTTTGTTTTAAGAACAGAATGGACCATCCAATTCCATACTATGTATAGAAACTTCTTGGGAAATGCAGATTTCAGTCTCTCATCAGAAGCGCATTAGCTAAGGGTACAATGTCCTTACTGCTTGTCACAATTTTCCAGTGGGTATAAATCAGTTTTGATCCCTAAGGTGAGTCGGGGACTACTGGTGTAAGAATTTGGCTCTGCTTCCCTGCCATTTTACTGACATCGCTGTTAAAATATTTGCATTAAATGGTGTCATAATTAGGCCAAAGGTGTTTACAGTGTTTGCCATGACTGTCCTGCAGTTCTGGAATTCAAGAGGATTATTTTTTGTACAACACTACACACATTCAATATACATTACAAGCCTTATACTTACAGTAGTGATGGAAATAAGAATGATAAAAGCTAGTATTTCAGTTTGCTGAACTAGTGTTTCCTTAATTACTGTTTATGTCAGGAAAATAGATTGACCATTATATCTGTAAATTCTTGGTAGATCCTTCTTTCCTGATTAAACTGAAAAATATTTTTTTCATTCAAATTACTTTATATTTTTCATTGCTGTTTATGTACAGATGTGTTTTAATTCCATGTAATTTAGACAGATGCATTTTATTTACGTACATGTAGTTTAGATTATTAGTGCATTTATTAACTTGAAGGATATCTATTAAATTATTTTACAGCCATTAATGACGTTATTACTAATAAGTAAATACTATTGTCACATGTAAAACTGTATATAAATTTAACTAAAAGGTAATTTATGTAAACTCAAACTTTCCAAGAGTGTTTTCTATGCAATTAAAAAGAGAGAAATATTTCATGTTACAAAATCCAGTTCTTATTTTGAATTTTCATATGTTTTAAAAATGAAGAGAAGGGTAATTGAACTCTAGAAAAAGCTGATCTAATCATTTGTTCCACATCTCTGATTTATCACTGAAGAGAATCTCCTAATTAGCATTCTGACCTTTATGAAGATAATTTAGTGAATCTTTCATTAGTAGTAGATCAGGCAGGAGTTGTGGATTAAAATGCTAACTTTTTCTGATGGCACAAAACCTAGTTTGAAAAGCTTTTTAGAGTTCCTATATTTGCTTAATTTGGTGTTTCGTTCACAGCTACCCATTGTTAATAGAATGCATTGCAGATAGAATGCAACTTTACAGGCAATGCACAAAATTTCAGTCTAGTTCTTAGGGAGGATTTTTCAAATCAGATTTCCAAGCTCAGTTGGACAGGCACTGTTTCTTGCAATACTTTTTGAAATTATTATTAAGAGCATTAAGAATTAATGAGATGTGTCAGCACACACCAAAATCTCTGATCAGTGTGCATACATCCCACTGATCAAGAGTGGTCAGTTCTGTCCTTATATGTACCATACACAGAATAGAAGAGGCCAGCCAGTATTTTACAGATGTTTGCTCTCTGTTTTCATGTTCTAGACAAAAATCAAGGTGTCCAACCATTTCTCCTGATGAGAAATCTTTGTAAACTAATGAGTGAGATGCCAGGTTCTCAGAGGCTTCAGTCTCACTCCGATTATTAACACTAGTGAAGGCTCTTCAGCTGACAGTACTTGTCTCAGCTCTATATCAGCAGTGCCTTTAAGCACATGCTCCATTCAATCCCATTCAATGAAGTATCTTTGAATTTATGCTTAGGTCCTGTTGAATGTAGTGGGATATCTGCATGTTTAGATTGTAGAATTAAGACTTTTTGCAATCAACATAATACTCTTCCCCCCCACCCCGTAGGCTTAAGAGGCTGTGTGTGTATATATCTCACTACTCATGAGCTCTAGGGAAGCTTCTGGGAACTACAGGCCAGGGAGCCTGACTTCTTTCACAGGTAAGATGGCAGAGTCTGAATTAAGATGACTAAGCAAATGCAGAAACAGGGTCTGTTGGGAAAGTACGACTTCTGTAAAAGTAAATACTGGCTCAGCCTGCCAAAGCCAGCATAGGGCAGACACAGTCAGTAAACGTGTAGATAAAGGGAATCCAGTGGACATAATACAGCAGGCTTTACAAAGCAAAACAGAACAAAACAAGCTTTGAAAAGTTTCCATACAAAATATTAGTAAAGAAACAGAGCTGCTGTGGAAGTGAGTTTGCAAAGTCATGAGGCAGCATATAACTGAATGTGGAATTTGCCTTTCAGTAACCACCATACTAGAACTAGGAAGCAATTAATGAAACTAGTGAGATTGACTTGAGACAGATAAAGTAGTTTACACAGTAGGCAGTAAACTTGTGGGACTTGCTATCACAGGAAATTGTTGGGGGTGACAGCATCAACAGGTTCAATGAATTAGGTAAATTCCTGGACAGCGGGTCCAGAAGTGAATGCTAATAAGACTAGGCAGCAACACACTCTCTAATAACGCTAACATGATTATGGCTGCCAGAGGAGTATGAGGAGGAAAGACAGCAGAAGGTGATCAGTTTTGCACGCTCTGCATATTCCTAAATGTCATCTGCTAATGGCAGTTGAAGGGACAAAATAGATGGCCCATGCTTCTGAGACAGCAGGATATTTCTTACATTCTAATTTTGTAGGTAGCACTGCTCTGCATTTTTTCGTTTTGCGCTCTAGTAGCTTGCAGTTTGATCTACGATTTCCTGAGTAACTCTGCTTTGCGGAGGGCCGTTTTGTAGCACCTTCCACAGAGCACTCATTACTCTGAAGACTGATTTTGGCCTGGCAGAGTAAAAATTCTTTCATTCTGATAGGATATGGCACAGCTGTGTCCCTGGAGTCTTTCTTTCCTCACTTGAAGTATAGGAAACTTCCCTGAGTTAATGGATAGACAACGTTAGTGGCAAGACATTTCCGGTGGAATGTCCTTGACTTTGTGCAATTCTAACTCTGTAGTCCTCAGTCAAGAGCAATTCTCTTCTTTCAGTGATGAAACGTAATCTGTAGTGTGCATAATCTGTAGGTTTAGGCTCCTGAAGTAAAGAAAGTGCACTTTGCCAATAAGCAGATTTCTGTGTTCTCTATCACAGCTGGGTAGCTATAAGTAATGTGTTAAGATTTACTTGAGGTCTGTAGGCAGTGTGAACTGTGACTTACTTGGTGGGAAACAAGGGTATGAAAGCTATGAGGAAAGTGTATAATTGGCCAATTAGTATGTAGCTGGTGTAGAATTTCTATGAAAACTGCCTATAGGACTTTCTAATGACCACAGTCATATGTCCAATATAAAGACTGCTAGCCCCAACTGACAGACATACTTTTCAGCAAACAACCCAGCATTGACTCCTGATGAAGGTGCCACATTCTGACTACTGATGCATCATACAGCAGGATAATGTTTATTCATTTACTGTAAAATTATACCTCAAGGAAGAAAGCTAATACCTCTGTAAATTGCAGGATTTTGCAAGTACCCAAAGTGCACGAGACTGTGGGAACTGATGTATATTGTGAGAGTTGAAGTATGTTTTTACTGACTTGGTTGTGGCATATATTTGTAATTCATCATGGCGGGTTACATGGTAAGATGCTAACACAGTGGCATATTTACTTTTCCTGTCTATTTGACTTGCAGCTAAAAGTGACATACAATTTTATGATAATTCTTTACTGATGTTGTATAAAAAAGTACCCACAAAATGTGATCATAGGATAGAATGATATATTTCAGTGAAAACAGAATTGAAGACCTCATGGAAACTGGTCTTACTTTCTCCATTACATGTTCCTGTGTAAATAAAAGAGGTTTGTGTTTATTGAGATATCTGAGTTCAGATAGTGATGTTAAATAATCTGGTTAATGTTGGCAAAAGTCTCGTATTCTATCAAGTCTTCTGCGTTTTCTTCTTCCAGCTTTTTATCCATTCCTGCATTTTCAAGTGAAGATTAGATGTCTGAGGCTTTTAAAGGTGTAGCTCTGAGAGTCTTTGCCTGTTTCTTTCTTCCTCTCATGCTCTGTCTTCCCTTTTCCCTCCCCAACAGCCCCATATTACTCTTGTGTACAGGGTGATGGAACACAGGTATGATATCTTTAAAATCCAAAAGTAATGGCAAATGGAAAGTAATGCAAAACTACAAAAAAGTTCTACAGCTAGAATTAACAATAGTGGAGTAACCTCCACAATAACTCAGCAGATAAACAAGATAAAAAGAATTAGCAAGAGGATCTTAGAACTTCTTTTTTATCAATTTCTGCTGTAGTTTGGGTTTGTCCAGATTGCTATGAGACCCTTACTTTTTCTGCAAGAAGGTAGAAACAACAAAACAAAACAAAACAAAACAAATCTTGTTTTAAGTTCTGGGCTTGGGAAAAACTTGTTCTTACTGTAGAAATGTTATATAGATGTAATGATATATTTTCTTTGCACCTGATAGGCTGCCTCTATGATCAAGCAGAAAGTCAAAGAGTAACAGTTAATAAAAGTACATTTGTATATATGTACACATTTTAGATATGACAATAAAAATATTTTAAAATGAATGAAAGGAAATTGGTTTTGCAAAATTTATGTAGACTTCCATCTGTGGCAATGGTTTGCAACTGGTTTCCTTTGCACCTGAAAGAACAGACTCAAAGGAATTCTGAGGAAAGTTTCTGCATTATTCCTTCTGAAAAATACATAAGGGAAGGTAAATGCTGCAAATACGTGTTGTAATGAATGTAAGTGATCCCTTTTAGTGTAATCTCAAGCCTGTGAGAAGTGGAGTAAGTTCTAGTAACAAACTCCAGATGGAGATAGCAAAAAATGTGAAGAGAAATGGCACTCAGAGGGAATACCTCCAAAACATAATTAAAGGGGCAGAAAGAGTCAAACAAGATGAATGAGCCAATATTTTACTTGAGGTCTTGAGAGTTTTTTTGAAGATTTATGGTTATCTATGCTTCTCAAAGTAAAGTGATACTGTTCTTGTTTTAGCACTAGCATTTATATTTGAAATCTGTTGACACTTAAGTGCATGTCTTGCTTTATGACAGTATTCCTGCATCTTCCACTTTTTATTTTTCTGTTGATTGCATAATGTTAATTGGCATATAAAACCATGCTCTCCCGAGTTACAATATCTGAGAATTAGACAGTTAACCATTGCATTTCATCGCTTTTTTAATACTGCCATCCAAGTATGATTAGTGAATAAAATCTAACTATTAATGAACCTAGGTATTCCTTTTAACCCTGTATTTTTGATCATCATTGTGTATTTGCCTCTTTTCAGCCATGAGTGATCACTGTGGAACTTGCAGCTACAGCATAAGCAAAATTTATTGCTGAGCTAAAAAAATAAATAGACAAATGCATGGAAGTACAACCCATTAAAGGTTATTAAACACAAAGAGAATGTACCTGACTGTGGAGTGCCTAAGCTTCAGGGTGCCTGAAGACACAACTTACTGCGCTAAATGCTTTCTCTTGTTTACATGCTTCTTTAAGTATGTATGACCTTGGGATTAGACCCTTGATCCTGTATGCCTGTTCTTGTGATTGCTATACACTGTGTTTCAGATTCCGGAGAAGTGACACAAAGCTTATGTGCCCACCATTCTCCGACCTATAGAGGGGACAGAAAGAATTAGTCTTAGATTTTCTTGTTTCTGTAGCTTTATAACTAAAAGGGTTGAGGTGATATAAGTAGAGACTTTGGAAATATTTTCACACTCATTCTGACATATAGTTTGAAAAATAACTTTCAGTTGCATTGTGGTGTAATATTGTGCATTCTGTGGTGCTTCATATTAAATTCTTTGTTGCAGTTTGCCTATTTGATCGCAAAATATAGATAACATCTTTCCATGGATACAAGATCAATAATTAGATGAGGCTTTCTTAATTTACTCACTAGTTTGGAGTTTTTGTGTCTGAATTAGAAAAGTTTAAAAAAAAAAAGTTAACTTTTCAAAATTCTGTTGATATATTTATCTAAAGTGAAATTTTTCAATCTGATTTGAAAAATAAAAGTTATTTCAGATATATCAGGAAAATTTACTCTTTGTATATTCATTTCCAATAGCTTTCAAAAGGGTAAGGATAAAAAAAAACACTAACAGTCATGTCAATACTTTGAGTGTCCAATGTGGTTAATCTGGCAGAGATGACTCAGCCCGATATAATAATGCAT
>VXAL01000587.1:174598-189142 GCA_013399475.1 Chauna torquata | reverse complement strand
GGGCGGTGGGGCGGGGGAGGCCGCCCCGCGCAGCCCCGCCGCTAGCACCGCCTCGGCCCGGGCCCCTTCCTGAGGAGATCCCCTCTCCTGGGGGAGGGGGAGGAGAGAGGGGAAAGGAGAACCAGCGGGACAACTTCTGCAAATTAAAAAAGGAGAGGGGGAGGAAAAAGCTCGTTTGTGGGACATCTTGAAAGCTCAGCATCACGCCAGGCGTCTGAGCTCGCATAAATCCCGCCACGCTAGTGAACCTAAGCACAGCAGCAGGAGGAAACCTGGCTGCAGCCGCTGCACCGAAGTCCTGCAAGCTTTAGAGGCTTTCTGGCTGGAAGATGCTTCCCACGGCAGGACCGTGTTGCTGCTGAGGACCCGTGGGGCTGTGGAAGATGCCTGCCTTTGGGATTACAGGTGGAGAAAGGTCATCAGTCAAGGGGAGAGCTGGCTGGTGAAACTGTCTGACTTTCTCCCCCTCCGGGGAAGTGGCTTCAATGGCTCCATCTCCCAGGAGAAGCAGTAGGAAAGATGCCAACGCCTTGCCAAGCATGTCCTCAACTTTCTGGGCTATCATGATCCTGGCTAGCCTCCTAATCGCTTACTGCAGTAAGTACATATTTGTCCTGGTGCTTTTCCTGGACATAATTCCACGTCGTTACCATCTCAGGTGACACTTCTGGCAAAGGCCAAGGTGTGAGGCTGTCTGTGCCGTGCCACCTTTACTCTTCTCCCCCCATTCCCCCACAGTAAAGCAGGTAGACCAACACATTAATAGTGCTGTTTCTTGGGAGGATAAAGTGTCTTTAGGTTGCAGATGTGGCATTTCCACTCCAAACAGGAACATTTACTGGATCTTAAGAACAAACTTTTCAGTTGTAGTACCAGTGATCCAGTGTTCACTGTTTGTTACCAGATGTTACCAACTCTCTCCTGTGCTGCTCCCTCCGCGTACATACTGTCCTAGTCCGGTCCACGTTCCATAAACGGGAGCTATTTTGCTTATGTTAATTCCTTTAGGAAGCACATACTTAGGCAAGTGACAGATGTCTTAACATCACCAGGATCATCGTGATCCTCTGACTGTGAAATTGCACTGGAGCAAGCCCTGGAACTTCCCAAGCATATTCTTAGCATTTTAGTGAGCCTATGCTGCCAGTTTTAGAGCTGCTTCATAGACTATTGGTAGAGTTTTACATATTCCTTTTCAGGCTTGGTAGACTGCCTGTTAATCAGGCAGATAGTGATTTGCAGACATAGCTGTAAGAATCAAGTTCCTGGAGTATCAATACTTTTAAAGGTCTTAATTTTTTCTTGTTTCAATTTTTTGCTCTCAGCAAGTGTAATTTTCAAGCGGTTATGCACTATAAATGTTATTAATGTATGTACTTCTAGGGAATGCAAGTTTGTCCATAGTACCAGGGTGAGAATTTTTCAACAGGAAGAGTTGGGGACATAGGGGAGGGGAACAGTTTCTATGTAATAATAATAAAAAAAGAAAAATGTGGTTTATCAGGAGGCAGTTGAGCAACTTTGCCAGAATGAATCTACGCTGTATTTTCCCAACCTGAGTTGAATGTGGTTTCTAACTTACCCATAACGTGCATTCCTTTCATTAGCTGTAGCATAAAAGACTTCGCACTAGACTTGTCTTGTTGGGCTGTAATAGGTGGTAGTTACGATGAGTAGGAAACGAATACTGGTTTTCAGGAACATACCTGCTGCGTTTCTTAACCCACCACTCTGTTGCCTCCAACTGTATCATATTCTCCAACTCCCTGGTATTTCTTTTCCTTTTCTTTTTTTTTTTTTTTTTCCTGAAACAACATTGTAATTGGCTAAGAAAACCTTTAATTCACTTCTTTGCATGCTACAGGGGCTCTTTGTACTGACAACAGTGAAAGAGGCTTATTCAAAAAAGAATAGCATATTTTATAATTACTAAGACATTTTGCATTACACTTCTCATTAAAAATCACATCAGAAAGGCCACACTTTTTAAATATTTTCATTTTGGACATAATGCCGTATTCAATGTGCTAATATGGAGAGTATACTAAACAAGGCTTTAGAGGATTAATAGTTTAAGTGTAAAGGGAATTCAGCTGGATAATAGTAATAGAAAATATTTTATTAAGTTTGTGTTAGAGATCTCTGGAGTGTCCCAGGCTTTTTATGAGACGATATGAATTCTTCTGTGAATATATCTTCTATAAGCATAGCCTCAGAAAGAGTTAACTGTAAACTATGACTCCTTAGAAATAATTTCTGTTCAACAATGAGAGATTTGACGTTGCTGTGTTTTAAGGAGTGAAGGGAAGTTGTTCATTTAAATTGTTACATCTTGTGCTTTATTTTTGGCAATGTTTACTGATGCTGAGAAATGTAAATGTTAGCTGATAACATGAAGACAATTTCTGGTGTGCTTAAATGACCAGTTTCTAATTACTTCTCTCAGCCAGTGTTGATGGTGTTCCTCAAACATGTAGTACGCTCTTCATGCCATGTAGTGCTGAAAAATACCATGCAGCTTAAAATATGCAGTGTCAAAACACTCCACCATTTATGTAATGTTTCACTGATTTGACAACTGCAATTCCAAATGTTAATGAAGTACCATGCACATTTCATCTAGCTGTAGTATTTGAAAAATTGCAAAAACGTCTTTGCTCTGTGGAAAGGCTGAAGATGTCAATCAAGGAAAAAAAAATGTGCATCTCTTTCTAGGTAAAGTAGTACTGCAAATTTTATGAATTCTTTTTAAAATCTCCTAGTGTTTATTCAATCTTTTTTTATTAGATGCCTTATTTTTTGAGGAAAAGCATAGCTGGGGTGTGTATGGGGATGATGAGTAGCTACATCTTAAGAGTAACAGACTTGCAATACTTCTTACACAGTCAGGTTCTTTTCTTTTACTTTGTAAGGTGTCTTGTATTTTTCTACACATTTTTATTCAGGTATATGGAAGTATACTAACTTATATCTCATATAAAGTAAGCTTCTGTTTAAAAAAAAGTGAATGTATTATTAAAGTAATTGCAGGAACCTCATATCTGATTATCTCCCACTGTATCATTTTACTATCAAACCCTGCAGCTCCAAAAAAGAAAAAAAAAAATCAGAACTTTTACATTTTCCTTTTTTTTAAAAGCACTGAAAATAAAACTTTTTAGCTACCTTGCTTGTTTTGTTTTCTAATATACTAGTCTGACAAAGCTTATTCCTGCATCGCTTATATAAATGTTTCTTCCCCTTCCCCTAATTACTTCGTGTGTCTTTTGTTTCTGGGAATGTATTTGTTGTTCAATAGTCGTCCCTATTGCTGGGAGCAGCTAGTAAACACCGTACTCTGAGTTCCAATTGATAGCTAAACAGATATTTATAAAGCCTGTTCTGGCTGTAAGTGTACAGTCTATTAGATTTTAATTTATACTTTAATTTCTGAAGCACAATTATGTCCTCTTTGTCATGTTAAAATGATAAGCAGATCACTTTTTCTTTCTTAAATGTTTAGATTATACTTAGGGATAGTGGCTCCATCCTATGGTGGAAGAGAAACCTGCATCAAATCAGTTAGGTCAGTTGCTATAGTGATAAATGGAATGTAATATTCGCCTCCTAAAGAAAAGTGGTTCAATTTGGTAGGTTCTCAACAGGAGAAGACAAATATAAAGTAGTAAATTAGGCTCTTTATATACAAAGTCCACTTGTGTGGCTACCAAGGAGTTGGTTTACTTACCAGAAGCATCAGTAAATGTAAAAACAGTCTAGAAAAGCTGTCCTGGTAGAGGGGGAACACCTTCAATTGCAATTCAGAATCATAGGAGCTGTGGCATTTTTGGATCCCAGACATGCGGGCAACATACATATTTAATTAACAGTAGTAGATGACACAGAAGTACCTACAATGAATTCTTGAAGTTACTGTTTTAATGTTGTGAAGGTACATTGAATTGCTTTTTTCTCCTTTTGTAACTGGGCTTTACATTTTTATTTCCATGTTAGAAAGTTCAGTCAAATTAAGGAAAATTTCTGTGATATCACAGCTGTATGCTACATCAGAAATCCAAATGACATGTTTTTGATTCAGAATGAATTTTTTAGTGCATTTATTCAGTTGGCTTGGCTGTAAATATGGAGGTGCTTTTTATATGTAAATAATGACTTTTTAAGCAACAAATGATTCAGCTTTAGTAAAGTTGTGGCTGTTGTGAGCTTTTGGCTTTCCATATTTTATACTGTTTCATAAGTATAAGCAATAGAACGTTACACCCCTGTGGTGTTCCAGGTTTTGCTGTTCTATTAAAGTAATACTTTTAAAGGCAAGCAAGCAGGTTTTTTTGAAAGGCAGTATCAAAAACCAAGTGGTATTTGGAAAGTTCACCTTCATGTTTTAAATACTGTGCTTGGAAGAGAGCAATATGAAGCCCAGTATTTATGCTAAGTAATGAACTTCAGATTTTTTTCATTTATTATCAGAACGCAAAATATTTCTTGTACCTCTACAATTCTGCATTATAAGTGCAGGTTCTTTCACTGTAATAAGAAATCAAGCCCTTAGCACGAATAAAAAAGCATCTGAAAGACTTTGCATGGTACCATGCAAAATGCGGATAATTTTCATTAAAAAATATTGTATCGATCTGACTTTAAATTGAGATCTTATTGTTACACGTTGGGTGGACATTGCTCACTTGAGAAATACCTTTTGATCGTCCTGTTCTGGGATTACTTGCTGTCTTATTGTTTAGGTCTTATTGTTCACTTTTGCTATCTGAGACTGCCAGCAAAGATGAAAATTAGCTGTGACTGTCAGCTGGACACCTCTCCAACAGGCACTGCCATGTCATCATGTATAGGCTACTGAACAGCTGTTAAATAATAAATGGTCACTACTGATTTATGTTAGATGCAAATAAGTCACCCCTGAATGAAGGGCTGCAGCTCCTGTTACTAATCCTATATCATTCAGATCGCTTTCTCTGTTTTTTACAAATGAAAAAGATTAATAAATCTGTACAACTGATCTGTAGTTTCATTAGGTTTTCTGCAAGAATTATTGTGCTTGTATTTTTCCAAAACTCTGCACGCAGAATTAATGTGACATATAGAGCAACAGTCATAATTTGAACTTTTTTTCAGTCTGGTTGGTGTAGTTTTTTTTGTTTTTTGTTTTTAATTAAAACCAGTGCTTTAAACTTAATGGCCTGTACAACACTCCACTATTTGTCAATGTGAGTACCAAACTAACACTGAGATTTTCTGACTAGGTCTGTTGTAATCTGCCTAGGTGATCTTTATATAGAAGTCATTGGCACCAACATAAGAAATGTCTTCTTACTGCTTTTAATACTGAATTCAACACTTTAAGGCCAAGTAATCACCATTTACAATTTCTCAAATGTTTTTGAATTCTGGTAACTACTCCTTCCATGCAAGTTTAACACGTGATACATGTGGATATAATGGGAAACAGAGAAGGAGGGAGAAACTAGAAAGAAATGAATATTTTCAATTAAATATATGGCATAGGGTTCTCCATGTCCTTCAGCAGGGTTGTAGGTGAGAGATCGAGATTTTTTTTTTTCCCTCTCCTCTCTGCTTATTCAATATACTATCTTGTTTATATCCTATACTGTGAAAAAACAGTATCGGAAGCATGGAGTATAGTCCCCTTGCTCTGGACAAGTGTGCAAACATGGGCTAGATTCTTTCACTTGGGGCCCCATTAATCTTTCATTCTTTGCTTAGTGACTTTATTGAAGAAGAATTAGTGAGTCCTTCACTGAGATTAGTCTGGCGGTATTCTCTCACTCATTCTTCTCTTCTAGAAGCAGGAGGTACGAAATCTCTCAGTTTTTATATGTAATTTAATTTAGGTCTCCTGCTCTCTGAGTGAATACTCAAAGCATAAGTCTATTATGTGAAACAACAACTAGTCTAGCATCTGACATGCCATATACATGCTCATTAGAGGTATGTCTTAAATGTTGTCAGTAACTCAAAGATGCACTTGGATACTGAACTATGGACAATAGTGTAAAATGCATAGACGAATCTAGATAGCATTGATTAACCATAATCTTTGTGGTCTGCACGTTCTTTGTTGCTAAACTCAAAACAGAAAGTTTTCATGCCTAGGCTCACATTTGACCAGGTGTATTCTGCTCTTGGGCTGGGGATTTGTTTAGTTGTTTTTGGTTTGTTTAAAGGGAAGTTACACTGCTTTTTGCATAGCAGTGCAAAACTGCTTATTATAGAAGCTTTGGGAAGTCGTGTCTTCAGGGATACACTTTTATGTTAGCCCTGCAAATAGATAAATCTTGTGTAGTGATAATTTGGAAATATATGAACTGTATTCAGAGTACGTTTTCCAATACTTTTCGTTGTAGAGGTTTATTTCAAAGATTTTGTGTATATTTTTTCAATTAGTGGACTTTACAGTGCAGGAATCACAGGTATAATTGTTGAGGGTTGTGCATTCATGTGATGATCTATTGGTCTCCTAAAGACTTTGTAGCCTGTGTCTTATTTCAGGCTTTGGATAGTCTGCTTCTTTTGACACCTTTCTTCAAACAGTTGATTGTTCTCACACAACAGGAAGTATCTCGTCTAACTCTGGGGTGAGAAGCATCATAGGTTTTTTCCTGAGTAACAGTTAGTTACTCAACATCATCCCAGGTTTTGCATCTCCTAGCACTTCTTTAAGTGCCCGTGGCCCAGTGCATCAATAAAGAAGTTACTTCTCTAGAACAAAATGTTATTTATTTTGCCAAATGATATGCTGCTGTTGGAGAAAACATGAACTATTCCTAGAGACCTCTATCTATTATTGTGGCTACCATTCCCTTCAAGGCTGTAAGCTGATATGGCATGTTTAGTTTTGGTGTTCTCTGCCTCATTCTCCTGTAGCTCGAGTTAACACGTGCTTTCAGCTAACTGATCTCTTCGACCTCCACCACGGTTAGCTCCTGCTCTTTCAATAGGAGAGTGTGGTAATAGGGTGGAAACTTACAAGGTTTTTAGGATCACATACCTGGCAAAATAAAGCTTTCTTCTGTCTTTGCCTGTGACCAGAAGGAGCAATTCGAAGTATGACCCCGTTTCTGCTTAGTGTTTTGAGGGTCCACAACAGGGACTGTCTCTGTCTTTAGTCCTTGTTTGTTTTGTGTGGAGGTTAATTCCTGAGCACTGTTAACAGATGTGGTCTGTTTGCATTTTGTGTACCAAAGGATGAGCAAAAGCCCAGCACAGGATGCCAAAGAGACTGGTAACATTTCAAATTGCAAGTTGTGTTGATTGGACCGATTCCTGATTTTCTTCTGTTGTCGAGTAGAATTCTAGTGACCAGTTGTACACGAGCACAGGGGTAGAATCCACTGGTTCTGTTAGCTAACAAAGCTGTATCATCAAGGAGAGAAAAGTCTTTAATTCTTAGAGAAACAAGAAATTACTAGGTATGGGGAAAACCAGAAAGTTTGGTTTCTGAATTCTATCTATCAAAATGTAAAAGGGAATTTGTATTGCGTTCTTGTTAGTCAGTGTAACGTATGGTGGCTTTCACCATTGCTCTTAGGACGTTTTTTTTTTTCTTCTGATTTCTTAGGACTGTAATATTGACAAATGGCAAATGCCTGTATCACTTTCAATACTCTGATGTCTATATCCCTCTTGGTGGAATGTTTAATTTTCACATTGAACTACATCAGTGCAAAGTTTGACAGAACAGCTTAGCTGAATGATAGAAAAGAATCTAAGCTAAGCTCCTGCACTTTTCTTTAAATGGTTCAGTTGCAGGCAGAAATGTAGAAATGCTGTGGGACCAATGACTTCTGGCACTTCTTGTTATCTTGCTTTAAACTAAACTACGTGCAGGCGTAACAGGTACTGTGAGAGGTTGCTGATAGCATTCTCTGGTGTTACTGAAAGGGTTCACCGTTTTCTTTTTTTGTTGAACCAAAGTGGACTTTACATTAAGTTAAACCTTGAATATATGTTTCCTTTCTATCATCTGAAGGAAATGTGACTTTTTCTATTATTTATTTATTTTTTTTAACAGTGAGGATATGCCAAAGTAGGTCTGGATATAGGTTTGAATCATGAAAATATAAAATTATTTGCTAAATTGAACTAATATAGTAATCTTGAAAATTATTTTACTGAAAAATACCAGAAAACTGTTCTAGAGCTTTTTCAGTACACACTGTCAGTAGTGCTTTATTGAACATTCATTTTGAATGAGAGTATATGTCTTTCTGCATTTGTGAACAGTAAAAAAAAATCAATATTTAAAATAAAACTAAGAAACTTTAGAAATTGTTGTCACTGAGTGTTATTTAAAGGTGGTAGTTTTCCTGAAATTACCTTCTATAAGGCATTTGACCTAGCATGTCGTTATATATCCTAATACATGGATTAAACAATGTCTTAAAAGGATCATTAAAGAATTTCCATGGATGTTTTCCTGTTTTTTTTTTTTTTTCCTAACTGGAGCTGATAACCTAACATATTTGTTCTGGAACTCAGATCTTGTTGAGTTAAAAGACATGGCAAACACACATTCCATCCCCTTTGAATAAGATTGATCTTTCTTTAATTAAGATTTGTGCAGTACAGTCATCTGCCTTTACCATTATCTCCTTTTAAAGTCAATGGAAACAGGCATTTTTACGGTGCAAGTCATGTGACCTGTTTTAGATACATTTCTGTAGCACAACTTACCTCAAACTGCAGTATGTTTGTTGTTGTTGACTATAAAGCAGCTTAGACAACTTGCTTATATTTTAACATACATGTTATCAGAAGAATCCATGACAGGATCTTTAGAATATTGCCTATGTTATTTTCAAGGCCCACACTTAATGTTTAAATACTTTATGTTAAGTAACTGGCTCAGTATTTCTATAGGGAAGAAAAAGTGTAGAAAAGATTTGTGATAAAGATTCATTAAGACTGTAGGTCAAGATACTGAACTACTGCAGCAAAGGATTTGTACAAATTGAAAGCTGTAGTTGGCATAAATTACTGGGATCTTCTGAAGACATCTTTGCAAACAGCTTGTATCCTGAACATTTTTTGCAATGTGTTTTGTCTTACTGTAAATCTTCCAGTTTTATTGCCAGTATTTTCACATTCTAGGCACTCTAAAAATACTGTATTTTCCCCAAAAGTTGGAAACTAGGTGAATTTTAGATCAGTGTACCAAAGTTTATAAACTTCACTGTTCTATTTTTCTCATTTTTTGGGCCTGTTCTATAGAAAAGAATATTAAACACTTTTGCACCATGCAACCTTTTATAGTGTGATTAACTCATTTAAATTACCTGTTAGTGAATTAGCTAAGAAAATGTTTAAGAATTGAACAACGTGTACGTATATCACAGAATCATAGCATATCCTGAGTTGGAAGGGACGCACAAGGATCATCGAGTCCAACTCCTGGCTCCACACAGGACCACCCAAAAATCAGACCAAATGTCTGAAAGTGTTGTCCAAACACTTCTTGAACTCTGACAGGCTCAGTGCCGTGACCACTTCCCTGGGGAGCCTGTTCCAGTGCCCAACCAGTGAAGAACCTTTTCCTAACATCCAGCCTGACCCTCCCCTGTCAACGCTCCATGCCGTTCCCTCGGGTCCTGTCTCTGGTCACCAGAGAAGAGATCGGCACCTGCCCCTCCGCTCCCCTCGTGAGGAAGCTGCAGGCTACCATGAGGCCTCCCCTCAGTCTCCTCTTCTTTGGGCTGAACAATCCAAGTGACCTCAGCCATTCCTCATACGTCTTTCCCTCTAGACCCTTCACCATCTTTGCAGCCCTGGTTTGGACACTCTCTAATAGTTTTATGTCCTTCTTATATTGTGGTGTCCAAAACTGCACACAGGACTCGAGGTGAAGCCGCACCAGAGAGAGACAATCACTTCCCTCAACTGGCTACCGAAGTTGTGTTTGATGCATCCCAGGATACAATTGGCCCTTTTGGCTGTCAGGGCACATTGTTGACTCATATTCAACTTGACGTCAACCAAGACATCTGGATTCCTGCTCTCCAACCTCTCGTCCCTCAGTCTGTATATATATCCAAGGTTGCCCTGTCCGAGGTGCACAATCCGGCCCTTGCTCTTGTTAAATTTCATGTGATTGGTGATTGCCCAGCTCTCTAATTTGTCAAGATCTCTCTGCAAGGGCTCTCTACCCTCGATGGAGTCAATCACTACTCCCAGTTTAATGTCATCTGTAAACTTACTCAGTACACCTTCAAGTCCTGCATCCAAGTCATTTATGAAAACATTAAAGAGGAGCGGCCCTAAAATGGAGCCCTGAAGAACCCCACTAGTGACTGGCTGCCAGCCCAATGTAACCCCATTTACTATCACCCTTTAAGCCTGACCCGGCAGCCAATTGCTCACCCATCATATTATATTTTTATCTAGCTGTATGCTGGATGTTTTGTCCAGAAGGATGCTGTGAGAAACACTATTGAAGGCTTTACTGAAATACAAGATTACGTCAGCTGGCTTCCCTTGGTCAACTAGATGGGTGACCTTGTCATGAAAGGAAATTAAGTTCGTTAAGCAGGACCTTCCCCTTGTGAACCCATGTTGGCTGAGACCAATGACTGCAGTGTCCTTCAGGTGTTTTTCAATAACTCCCAGAATAATTTTCTCCAATAAATAAGAAGCTTCAGGGACGAAGAAGATTAGAAATACTTGCCTTGAATCTAAGAGAAGGTATGAGTTGCACACAGCTTTGAAGTGTCACCCCCTCAACTCCTCCTGCCCTTCCTTCCCAACTGGGAACCAAAAGCTATTTATGAAACAAAAGTTTACATTATGTCATTATCTTTAGTATAGTATTGGGCTCCACCAAAGTGGTTCCTGCAATTCTGTGTTCTTCAATGTAAACGTTACTTTAACAATCCTTTTCATCTGGACAGATTTGTTGTCTTTTATATCTAATTCTTTTATCAATATGTGATCATTTAAGGAATGTATTGCTCCTTTTTGTCTTTTTCCATGGTATATATCTTCACTGTAGGTTTTTTGTGGACACTTTTTGTCTAACTGCTGGGCAGAACTGGTTTTGCTTCCTGTATAACTAGAGATCCCTACCTTAATCCTGTCAATAAATGTCATTATTTTTAATATAATCTTATTGGGAATGCCTTATTGAAGAGACTTTTTAACAGTTGATGGTGTTATATATATATGTAAGCTCCTTTTCCCATGCTTTTGTAGAGTTCTGTGAAGTGCTGCTGCAAACTCTCAGGGTGATAACAAGTTGCATGAACTGCCACTTGTAATTACAATGAATGGATTTGAGGTATTGCAGATACAATTCCAAGGAATTAGTTTGAAAACAATTTATAATAGTTGAGTTGGTGGCATTTCAAAAGCAATTTCTATGAAACAGCTTAATTCTTATCTTTCTGCATTTTGACATTTGACAGGAGTATGGATAAGCCAGTATATTCTTTGGCACAATTATTACATTGACTTTTTAAGACTGATACCGTATTGAGCATATATTACACTAGGAACCATTGCTTAATGTTTTCTCAGATAATTTATCTCTGTGTAGAGGAAAGGGACGTGCTTCAGAATCCTGAATTTCACAGACTGAAAGTAATCTTTTCCTCTTGAGGTCTTAATGTAAGACGCATACCAAAATGAAGCAACTACACACCTCATTGTTTGAGTTAAGCACCTGAAATTTCTGTATTTTTTTCGTCTCCATCACAGACTAGATTTGTAAAACTCTAGAAAATATTTCTTACGTTAACTTATTAGAGTGTATTCTCAATATATTTCACTGCTTTTCCTTTTGCTGCTTGTAATAACTGATGCCTATTTCCTTCCTGAGTGCTTCTTTTAGAATTTAGTGCTCTGTGGTGGCATAGAGTCCCAATAATAATTTTTCTACATTTCTCAATTTTGCTTTGTTTTCCTTAACTAAAGTCAGGTGAATTGGCCCTACTATTCATCTTGCCACTTTCTGAAGTGCTTTGTCTATTACTAGGTCTGACAAGTACAGCTATGTGAATCACGTTGGCTTGCTAGTGACTTCTCAAACAAATTAACTTGATTTATGTGTAGAGGTTTTTTCTCCCAACTGCTAGACCTGCAGAGATTTGAGAATTGGGCTTGGTTGTTTTTCTTCCACACGCAACATGTTCTATGAGCCCAATTATAAATTCTGTCATCATTTTGCATGTATGTACCTTATTAGAACTTAGTAAACTGGCAGTGTTAATAATGCACAGAGAATATAATATAAATTTAGATTTTATTGTTTCTTCTGTCATTCTAAATTATGTTAAAAGTATATTAAAGCAGCAGATATGACTATGAACTGAGGGTTAGAACTGAGCTGTTGAGGAAAAATATGCTTTCACTTTCAATGCAGAAGATTTGAGCCAACATTTTAAGCTTCCATTTTGTCATTGATGGGAAGAGAGGGAATTTCTCAGGCAGTAAAAGCAATATTGCATTTTATGGAAGTACAGTAGACCTGCGTGCTTGAACCAGTGTTCTGTCATGTGATTCTTCCATGACCAAAATGCTGAAGAGCCTTGTTACGTGGTGATGTTATTTGTCCTGATTGGGATATCTAAATTTCAAATACATACTAATATTATTCAGATCACATATGTTTTGGCTGGATGATACACATTTTTTCCAGCTGTGGAACAGGAGCAGCTCTCTTCAAGGCGGATGGCAGGAAGCTAGAACTGAAACCGTGGTCTTTGAGAAGGATCTGGAAAAATGTAATTTTGGGTTGGTCATATAAAGTATATGGAATGAAAATTTCAGACCTCTTCTGAGTCAAAGAACAGTGTTTCTGAAGTACACTTTCAATCCATTTATATTCTTATTTTGCTGTCTGTTTTACTCCTCTCATGCCTTTTTTGAGACTGTGTATATTTCTATAAATACATCAAGATGTATAGCATTGTATCTGAACTTATCAAAATATAACATTATTTCCCAGATGTCTCAATTCACCACTTTTTTTCCTGAAGGGGAGAGATAATCCCATGAATTTTTTTTTTAAAGGGAAGGAAATATGGAAACCTCAGAAGAAAAAAGACCATTTAAAGAAAGAAGAGAGGAAACAAAATTGTTAATTTTGCTTGTTGACATGTTGAAAAGAATTGAAAATTGGATTTTAACTTGAATTTGCTGACTTTGACAGTGTTTCTTTAAAAGTTAACAGAGAGCCTTTCAAATTAAGTACAGCTGTGTGACAACTTTTGGAGAAAATTCTGCCCTTTAAAAAATGAAAGCGTGTGTCTTCATGCTTAGGCTTGTTTGTATGTTGGCTGCTTTTTCCTCTTGCCTTCATCCCAGGACTGATTGGTGGGTAAACACGTAGATACAGATACAATTAAGCCACATGATATTCGGCATCATCAATTTTAGTTTTGCATCATTTGAAATGAAGCTATCATATTGTTTTACTTATATCCTGTCTGGAGTCTTTGAGAGGAATAATTTTGTTTTATTTAGGAATAGTTTGATCAGTAAAAAAATGTAATATTTTTTCTTCTGTTGCTTTCCTGCAACATCATAGGAGAACACTTTAAATATTGATAACAGCCGTTCTTTCTAGGACTGTAAGATAAATAGCTTTATTGGTTTATAGGGCATTAGATATATCTATGGCTGTAAATCATTTAAAGAAAGCTAAGAGTTTTGTTCAGAGCTCGCTTTCAGGTAGTGGTTTGTGTGTCCAGCCTTGTCTCTCTAGTCTTTTCCAGGGGCACCTGGGTTTGAATCATTACTGCTAGTGAGGAACCTGTATCTACTGAAAGCGAGAACTTCCAATTCCATACTTGCATAATGCAAGAACTGTCTTAGTGGAAGAATTAAAGCTGCTATAAGCCACCAAAATGTTAGTTCCCAACATTGGTAGTACTTCACTTGAGAGGCTGGAAAAGGTGATATTTTTTGGAATGTATATTTGGCTAACCAATCCAGTTGCTACACATACACATATTAACGCTGTTGGAATCTCAGCCAGGCTGTTCATCCACTGTTACAACGTTTAGCTCTATAAAATACCATGGTGGCAACAAAAAAAAAAGTACTCTCTTTCACATTGAAAGTAGCTGTTATACTCAGGCAGAAACAAAAAATGTTGCTTGATACATTTAAAAACTGCATATATTATGAGTTGATATTATTCCAGGAAAATGACCATAATGTTTATTTCCTGAAAATACGCATTTTGAGCAGGTTTAAATACACAAGATGAAGAATGATTTATTGGGTGTAAGCAACTGAAAAGACTCCTTTTAAATCAATTGCAGATAATGAAAGAGAATAAATGGTGAGAAGACTTTTTTTTTTTTTTCCTGAACTCTGATTTAAGATGACTAATGGTGAAACAACACATTGGAGATTTGCATGACTGTCTGAGCCAGTGAAGCTAACAAAGGAAGAATAGCTTCTACAAGTGAAATTCACACAAGCACTGTCAAAATATCTACCAAACTCCCTTTTTCAAGTCTGATTATTATATTGATACTTCCTACTTGTGTTTAAATTAAATATACACTT
>VXAL01000587.1:159904-174588 GCA_013399475.1 Chauna torquata | reverse complement strand
AAAAAAAAAAAAAGCTAGATTCCTAAAGGTGATTTTGAAGTATCACTCTTAGAATGCGCTTTGGTTTTCTGTTCAGTTCAGTGTGATAGAACTATGGAAACTTTTTCATGTATATGTTGGACTTTTACAAATACAGGACATTTTTTTTTTTTTCAGATTGTCCTTTTTAGAGAGTGATTCTGACTGCTTTTAGAATAAGCATAAGCCTCATTTTATAGTAGACTTTTTCTCTCCATTGCTAGACTAGTTTCTGTACAAATAAAAAGCAGTTTTATGTAGGATGTATCTCAATTTTCCAGGTACAATATTGATCTTACACTAACAATATATTTCTAAATGTAAATGCATTTCCTATGCATGTTTTCAGTAACACTGAAGAAGAGTGGTTGTGGTGTGGCTTTTGTTTTGTTTTGTTTTGTTTTTGCAGGACAGGCATAATGCAACTCTTATTTTTGCCTTTGATGAGAGAGTTATTATGTCAAGGAAATTAAACTCTATTATTTTTTAAAGAGAAGTGAGTAAATTCTATGAAACAAATTCTTGTGAGCAGAATATTGGCAGGTATATGAATCAGGCAAAAGAAAGTAGTCTTTCTGACACTTCAGATGTGAAGTATACATTCTAATTTTCTGAAGCTCAAAAACAACTGTCACGGAGTTTTATGGGCCCCATTACCTTTCAGGTTCATAAAACACTGCCAACAAGCATGTCCATCTCTTTTGTAGAATAAATAGCTCAATTAATTTATAGGAGTCTTTCTTTTTTTCAGTGCAAGAGAAGAACTTGAGGGTAAATTAATCTGAATAAATTGCATTTGTATTTTATTCCATTAATCTTGTGGGAATTAGTATCAGAATGATGCTAATACTGTCTCAAAATGTTTTTCTTGTACTTCATTGTCAAGAATGGCAAACTTAATGGCTTTCTTGGAATGGTGATGCCAGTAGAAGTTACTTTTACAGACCACTGTAGGCCTTTGAAAGTTTGAACTGGACTCTGTACAGGTTTTTATTGCTTGATGAGTTTTCTGTTGCTGAGCATGGGCTTTTGAATTCTGTCCCATTTGGATCTTCATTTCCACATAAAATCACAGTTCCTTCTTCCTTCTATGCATTCATTGCAAATATGGAGTTACGAATGAGTGCTTCACCATGATCAACCCGTGCCGGAAAAGCAGGTAAGTTCCAGCAAGTCTTACATGAAACTCAAGGGGGATACTTTTGGTTTATTAGCACAAAGATAAAGAGTATATTAAAGCACAAGCATATTTGTAAATGGGAGCGATTGAAGAGAAAGTTTGTTTTTCAGAGCACATCTGTCAAGCTTCCAGCATCGTTTTGGCCTTCCTGGATTCAGCTTCTATTTAGACAGGTGCTTTTTACAGAGCTTACGTTCACTTTTGGCACAGGGTTGAGTTGAACGTTTTGTGTGTGCTATACAGCTAGAACTCTAGATCTAGATATTGATGACTAATAAATAGGGTGAGTATGATCATTGTGAGTCTGAAGATGGTAGAGAGAAGAAAAAAAAAAAGCCTTTACTATCCTGAGTTTGGTCTGAGAAAAATGACCCGAGTCATTTCAGGCTATTACTGTTTACCCTCTGCAGCTGTCTTTGGGATGGAAGTAGGAGTATTTGGAGGTCAGCTATACCAAAGCTGCCAAGTCTGTTAGAATGAATATGTCTGTTCCTTCTTTTCCTTATAATGAGGAGGTCATCCAGCTGAGCCCCAGGTGCTGTCTCAGCCCGGTGGCCTGGTCTGAAGCCCAGCTGACAGGTGGAGTTAGACAGGAGGGTTTTTTACTACTTTGTTGAATACCTTGCTTAGAAAAAGGTGATCAGATACTGGCCAGCAGCTGGGAACATGTCCAGCACTGGTGTATCTGACTGTTGCATGGTTTATTACTTGTAACACCTGGTGTCAAGCAGTCAAAATCCAAAGAACAGTCTTTCTGACCTAAATAAATGTGATGTACGTTTCTGTACATGCATGTTCAAACTCAAGATCAAGGTCTTGTTACTGCATTTATGGAAAAACAGTTACTTCACTAGTTAGAAAATATTGTGTCAGTTTCTTTACAGAAAAATCATTGATTTGACCCCATTTCTAAAGAACAATACATTTATTAAAGTGGTGGAAAAGCTATCAATATTTTCTTGCACTTGATTGACATGGGAGTAGAAAGAACAGGGTAAAGCTTAATCTTCACTGAGTCCCAGTACATCTTTTGTTCCTCAAGTATGTGATTCTCCACTTAGAAAAATTATGGCAAAAAGCATAATAATTCAGGTGCTCTTGTTTTATTGATTGTGTTGTTAAAACTTGCAAAAAAAAAAAAAAGGGAAAATGACAGAAAGGGACTAAGTGGTTACTTTCTGTTTATACTTCTAGGCTCCTGTTTTCAGTGGTTTCCTGATACATTAGGTAGCTACTGTAGTGTGTGAATGACTGGAAAATTTATTTTAAGATGGAATTGTGTATTCTTAACTGCTCGTATGTGTGAACAGTTTATATTTTTTTTAATTCATTTTCACACTGATAATTATTTGAAAATCTTCTGAGTCTTAATGCTTTTTATTTCAGTGCTTTGCTAGTAATTTTCTAACAACCTACTGGCAACAGCAATTATTCCTAAAGTTGAAGCCATTTTTCACTAAAAATGATATGTTTTTTTTAAACAGCTACTTCTCCTCCTCCTGCTTTCCAGATAGTAAAGTCAGGAGTGCAGCTGTTTCCTCCTAAATGAAAAGCATTAATCATTTTCTTTTACACATAAAATCAAATAGCTGTTGCAGTAATCTCTGTATGTAGAATTTGTTGTTTGGCTGGTTTCACTGGTTTAGAACAAATAATTCGACCATAATGTCATTTGATTCAACATGAGTCTAGGATATTTTGTTTTGCAGTCAAGGGTCTAAATAATGTCAAAGAATGCCTTATATCTAATGCTTCAAGAAGCAAATACATTTGAGTTGAACATATCAAGAGACATGTATTTGGGCTGCCTTTAAAAATGCTACAGGTATGAGTATAAGATATGAAGTGTAATGGCAATGGATGATATTGAAGACTTTAGTAACTGAAAGGGGATGAACTACAGTGAGAGAAAGTAAAACATCATGTGTTTACTAATTATCAGCATGAATTTCTGCAGTAAAATGAAAGCTCATCAATCACCATCCAGGAATACAGGTCCTTAGCATATTGGTTTGTTGTAGGATAGCTATGAATCATCACTGGGACTGTGAAAAAAACATGTGACTCCAAGGTGAATTAGGAAATAGAGAAATATTGTCATTCTGGGCAGCATTGTTGAGACTTCATCAGCAGAGCTATATGTAATTCCCTTTATTCAGAAACTTATACTGGACTAGGTGGAAAGGTGGTTGGATGTTCAGAGGAATGGAGTGTCTGCTCCAGAAATGAAGTTTTAAAGTGCTCAGCTTGTTTAGTCAAACAACACTGAGAGATATAATACGGTATGTCAAGAGAATAAACAAAAGAAAAATATAAAAGCACAATGTTAGCTCAGGATCAAATGGATGTACACTGGCATCAATAATACATCTCTGATTGTTAGTGTAAATAGGTTTTTGAATATTCTTCCAGGCTGGTGACAAAAACAACAACAACAACAACAAAAAAAAAACATTTTAAAGTGGAACTTACAAACAGGATTGTAATACAGGTTTCTGTGATAGCAAGGCACTGGATTTGATGACTTGAAGGGATCTCTTCCAGTCATGTTCATATAATGGTACCGTTTTTCTTAATGGTAAGCATCTGTGAGAAGGTAATATCTAGCAGTTAACTTTTTTTTTTTTTTTTTTGAACAACCAGTCCGTTATATCACTCAACTTCTGGTTTATAATTTAAGGTCCTTAAGTTGTGCAGCGTCTCATCAAAACTATAGCCTTGAAGACTCCCCTAATGCTGTGTTTCTCAGATTGTGAGTTGTACCCCTTGTGGACAAACCAATGAGGTGGAAAGGCTTATGGGTAACTTCTAGGGCATGTATTATTTGTATTTGAGAAGGATGGAAGATGAACAGGCTGCCATTCCCTTAAAGCAGAAGACAGAATTGGGGAAACACCTGTTTGCTTAAAGTGATTTAATTTTTTTTCAATATAATGGATAGAGGGAATGAGAACAGTAATACTACATTTGAGAATACAAGCATGTATGTTACGATGATGTGAATATAAGCCACTCCCCCTACCAATAATGTATTTTAAATGTTCTCTTTTTCTTTTGCTAAATTCAGAATACTATGTTGTGTGTTTCATAAAGTATATATGTTTTTTATGTATCCTTTGAGATGAAATTCTGTTCTAGACTTATTTTATTTTACTTTTTTGCTTAGTTCAGAAACACCTTCGGGGGCAATAGAATTTTGGGGGTTATAAGAAAATGTTCAGTTCTGTAAGAATTTGTTACAGCATTCAGCTTTTGGAATAATAGTTTTAAATATAAACAACACGTTTTTTAGCTAAGACAATAACTAGGTCTTGTTAAAAGTTGGCAGCAGTGGAATGGTGAACTTCACTAGGACTCTTTGAAATTGGGGTTATGCAGAACTGCTTGAAATCACTTTTCAACTCAAAGAAGTGGAAGTGAATCCCTAAATCCCTACCTTCCCTCTGGTATTACATTGAATAATGAACACTCCATATTTCACTTGCCTAGTTGATCAAAGCAGTGTATTTCATAAGTCTCACTGGGCATATCTTTCCTTGCTGAAATGAGGACTGAGATTGACTTTAGTATTTTGATTATTTTATCAATATGACTTTTATAAACTGCAGTTTATTTCCTTTTAACAGACAATCCTATAAAATCTTGGTTTTAATGCCATCATATCTTCTCAACTATTTTAAAACTATTTAAATATCTTGTATTAAAATACTTACAAAGGATTTTTGTAATTTGCCTGAAACTCTAATTTAAAGGAGTACTTTAGATTGGAACTAGATTCTTCTACTGAATAAGCAGAAGATTTGAGTTAACATAGGGGTGACAATCCTAAGCCAATATCTGCTAAACACTGGCAGTAACGTAATACTTATTCAAAAGCTTATTACATTGACCTCATAGTCAGTGAGTTTAAGAGAAACATCCTTGGTGAAAAATCACAACAGAAACATTCTTTTTGATTGGCCTAACAATACTGTTACTATTATCTTTATAGTATACTACCTAAGGAATAATTAGACCAGATGGTGTGTTAAACCCAACTGAAAGAATAAAGACATTTTTACTTTTAAGTTGATCAAAATTAGGTAAAACAACATATGTTCATGTGCATTACGATTCCTTTAACTACATATTAACTGCTTTCCTTAATATTCTTCCTGGTGATCTGAGAGCTCTGCCTCTTGAAAAACGAAAAAACAATCCCTATTTGAATTCTTCCTTTCAGACTCTCTGGTCACTCATACTCCTGCGTTGCTTTGTTTTTGACCTAATTTAAATAAGAAGGTTGCTTACTGCAGTGTTCTTAAATTATGAGAAATTAAAATGCAGGCCATTATGGGCTACGTTGAAATTGTACAAATTGGGGCAGGTACATACAAAAAAGGATTTGGAGATTTGCTAAAGAAGCGCAGCTTGCACAAATGAGCAAATTGCATTTTATGCAGCAGATGTTGCGGAGGGAATTAGAAATACTTTAGTTCCTGTTATATTAGTCCTAACTTGCCACCATTTCTCTTTAGCAAAGCCATGCAGGGCTAATAATACAGAGTAACACACCACATCACACCACATACATTATAACTAGTCTCTCTGCTGCCTGTGAACCAGAGCTGTGTTACATTGCTCCCCAAAGCATAAAGCACTATTATAATTACCCTTGTCATATCAATAACTCTTTTCAAACAGTGACAGTATTTCCCTCCTATATATGGTTTGGTGAATGGACTGCAGCTCATGGAAATATGTAGTCCCATTGCTTGAATTAATATAAAATTAAATGAGAGTGGAAACACCCAAATGAGATTTATGATCATAAAGCATCATGAAATAATGTTTTATCTTTACATCTGCTTCTTATCCAGGTGCTGTTAAAAGCAATACAAAAGATTCATAAAATGAAGCTGTGTCTTGATTTCGTGGGGCATTCTGAATAATGGTCTTTTCATGAGCTCAGTCATTTTATATGCTTCTGTCTTCCTAAGTGTAAATTACTGTCTTCCCTTGTGTAAATTACTCCTTAGTCACAACTACCCGTTCAGTCAACTAGCAGAGTTAGCAGTGAATATCTGTTGTTGTGACTGGTTGAGCCTTCTTCAGGACTTTTTGCTGGGAGAGCTTTAGATGGTTGAAGTGGGAGGGAAAAACTAGCATTTACTTGTCTATTATTTTCTTTAGCCCTAAATTTCTTCTAAATATAATGAAGTCCACAGCAGTAGTATGAGATGCCATTCAGTCTTATAATGTTGATGTTATAAAGTATGAAAACTAATTTAAACTGAAAAGACCCTTGATCCCTTTTTTGTGTCTAACTAGTGTGATAAAAGATAAATCAATATATTTCACAGGCTTAGCAATTTCCTATGAATATGCCAACCAGGGCATTTAGTGTGTATATCAAGGCATTTATATCAGCAAAGTTTGCATGTCAACACCCTGACCAATCAAGTAAGTGTGTTGGTAGATGCCAAAGAACTTTATTTTGTCGGATTTAATGTTCATTTGAATAGAGAATTAATAGTATTAGCTAAAGCTATGCCTGATGCAGTTAAAATTTCAGTTTGAGTCTGTATAGGATGCTGCCACCTTACTTTTTATCTGCTTTGAAAGCTTTGGTTTTATGACTTCTGTACCTTAACAGGGCTACAGTAACATATGGCACAAATCTCTGCTACAGAAGAAAAAAACATGAAAAATACTTCCTTTAAAAAAAATAAATAAAAATCTTGCCATTTATACAATTATTCAATAAATACTGAAAGTACTGAGGTTTTTCAGGTTCTTCCAGTATGATCTTGACTTTAGGTGAAGTAATTTTGGAAGTAGTTACAACAGTGAACTTAACAGAATGCTTGTCAATTATGTCAATATATACTTTATTGTTGAGCCTTTTCTCAGAAAAAAATGAAAAACCTGCTTTAATAACATTAACGGATGACTTCTCTGTGGAAGAGAAAGAGGCTACATCTAGGTTACACTGCTCAGTTTGCATGATAATGCAATGTAATGTGGTTATTGCTATGACAGCTCTGATAATGCCTCCCAAAATGAGGGTTTGGAGTGCTCTAGGCTCTGTTTTGTTTCTTAAGTAGCTGCATGAGGTACTCAGAAGAAAGAACTCACCAATAGCTTCTGCCGATGGTTTGGAAAAATGCATCCTTTCTTTTTATTATGTTAGGACGTAGCTAAAATAACTTAATTCTGTCTTGTGGTAAGAATAGGGAAAATTGTGTCCTCTTACTTTCTTCTGTTTCTCAGTCTGCTGCTATTTTTATGGCAGGTTCTTCAGAGAATCACAGAATGGTTAATGTTGGAAGGGACTTCTGAAGGTCATCTGCTCTAACCCACCTGCTCAAGAAGGGTTACCTAGAGCAGGTTGCCCAGGACCATGTCCACATGGATTTTGAATATATCCAAGAATGGAGACTCCACAACTTCTCTGTGCAACCTGTTCCATTGCTCAGTCACCCTCACAGTAAAGTTGTTCAAATGGAACCTCCCATGTTTCAGTTTGTGCCCGTTGGCTCTTGCACTGGTACTGGGCACCCCTGAAAAGAGCCTGGCTCTATCTTCTATGAACCCCCCCCCCTTCAGATATTTATAGACATTGATAAGATCCCCCCTGAGCGTCCTCTTCTCCAAGCTGAACAGTCCCAGCTCTCTCAGCCTCTCCTCATAGTAGAGGTGCTCCAGTCCCTTCATCATTTTTGTGGTCCTTCATCAGACTCTTTCCAGTATGCCCATGTCTCTCTTGTACTGGGGGCTCAGAACTGGACCCAGTACTCCAGGTGTGGCCTCACCAGTGCTGAGCAGAGGGGAAGAATCACCTCCCTTGGCCTGCTGGCCATACTTTGCCTAATGCAGCTGAGGACAGCATTAGCCTTCTTTGCAGCAAGGGCACTCTGCTCACTCATGTTCAGCTTGGTGACCCCCAGGACCCCCAGGGCCTTTTCTGCAAAGGTGCTTCCCAGCTGGGTGCCCCCCAGCATGTACTGGTGCCTGGTTCTTCCCCAGGTGTAGGACTTTGCACTTCCCTTTGGTGAGCTGCGTAAGGTTCCTCTCAGCTCATTTCTACAGCCTGCCAATGTCCCTCTGGATGGCCGCACAACTCTCCGGCGTATCAGTCACTCCTCCCAGTTTTGTGTCATAAGCAAACTTGCTGAGCGACCATCCAGATCATTAATGAAGATGTTAAATAGTATTGGAACCAGTATTGACCCCTGGCGTACACCACTGGTTATTGGCTTCCAACTAGATTTTGTGCCACACTGTGAGCCTGTTCATTCAGCTGTTTTTCGATCCACCTCGCTGTGTGCCCATCCAGGCCATGCATCAACAGGTTCTCTGTGAGGATCTTAAGGGAGACAGTGTCAAAGCCTTACTGAAGTCCAGGTAGACAATATCCACTGCTCTCCCTTATCTTACACCAGTCATCTCATCATAGAAGTTTATCAAGTCATCAAGCATGACTTCCCCTTGGTGATTCCATACTGACTACGCCTGATGGCCTTCTTGTCCTCCATGTGCCTGGAAATGGTTCCCAGGATTAGTTTTTCCAACACCTTCCCAGAGATCGAGGTGAGGCTGGCTGGCCTGTTGTTCCTTGGGCACTGCTTCTTGCTCTTCTTGAATAGAGGATTGACATTTCCTTTACTCTAGTCTTCAGGCACCTTTCCCAATAGCTGTTATCGTTCAAAGACACTTGAGAGTTTGCAGTGACATCTGCCAGCTCCCTCAGCACTCATGGGTGCATCCCATCAGAGCCCATGGGCTTATGTATGTCCTGTCTGTTCAAGTATTCTCTAACCTCATCCTTCTCCACTGAAGATAAGTCTTCCTTGCTCCTTGTTTCTTTATCCTTAAATCTAACGACTACACATTTGTTTAGAACAGTCATCTTTTCAAAATTTGTGGTTAGAAAAAAAGACTTAGCGTTTTCCTAGAGTATGGATTACCATGGTTTAGAATGGAGTTGAGTAAGACTTTGAGGTTAAACTTTGCTAGAGAAGGATACAGAGTGATCTATAAAAGTAAATTAGACGATGCCAAATTATGACTGCTTAGAAATTACTGCAAAATAATATCAAAAAGATGTTCTATTACTATAGTGTAAAAAGATTTATGTATTTAGCCTGCAACAGAGATTCATAGGACTTGTAAAGGACTGTATGGAAAATATTTGAGCAAGCCCCCATTTAAGTTGGCTGCTTTGGAAAAGCTGAAGATAACGTGCATTTCAGAGTCCTATAAATGAAGCTGTTCTTTGAGTAAAAGTCTCCCTATTTCTTTCTTTTTAGCTAGTGTTCTAAAGCATTTTTTTTTTTTCCACTGCATATATCTCTAGCCATGTCACAGAATCATTTATCATTAGTGAGTTTTCAAACCAATGTGGTGAAGAAACGCAGAATTTTTAAAAGAGCTACATGGAATAAAAGAGATGCACAAAAAATAAGATTACACCAAAGTAATAAGTTTGCATTTCTACCTATGTGCCTGAAATCAATCATCACCACATATTGGAGAAGTGCCCTATAGAGATAAAACTAATTAAAGCCTTTAGACATTATGCTAAAACAGTATTCAAATTCTATCATAATTCCATACAACCATCCTGAAATTCTATGTGAATATGATTGTATATTAAATTCAACAAGACCTTTCAGAACAGTTTGACCTTGTTGCATTAGCAAAAAATATTGCCCCCTTTCTGACTTTAGTTATTAGCAAAAAAAAGTGGGTTGTATTGCTAAAATCTGTTACTGCCATGCTCAAGGAAAAAACTCAACAGTCTAAAAGGAAGACGGTACATTCTGAAAATTATTCACATTTGCGAACTGAAATAGATACCTTTTCCTCAAGCAAATTTCTTTCCCTTGCCTTAACCTTTTAGTTTCTGTATCAGTTCTGTTCGCTTACTTATGTTAGTCTTTCTACCTGATTTTCCCTGTAAGGTATTTGGGATAAAAAGGACTCATATGAAAGATACAACACAACACTTTATATACCATTAAACTGCATAATTCTGCCCTTTACATTATCTTAAGGTAATTCAGATAGAAACCAATAACGTCAGTGCAAGCTAATTCTCAGTGTTGATTTCCAAGTGGACTCAGCCTGACTTACGAAAAACAAGGTTGTTTTTGAAAGATGGTATGACAGACAGGTAAATGAGAGGGAAAAGAGTGGTACACTGTAGCAGACTGAATTTCATAGCAAATCTGCAATTGCATAGACACAGAAGTCAAGAAATTATGTCTATGCCAAACTTACTTTCTCACTGAAGGGATCTTTACATTGCTAGTTGTATTTCATTAAACTGTGTGGTAAAACACTGCCAATGTTACAAACATCAAACAAGAAAATCCACCAATCTTAAGAAAAAAAAAAAATTTCTGCATCTGTTAGTATAAATACGTCTTCCCTTTGGAATATGGATCTAGACCAAAATAATATTTTTCTGTTAGGGTGTCTAATTTTCTTCTCAAACTCCATTTTTGAAAAATGAAATAACGAGTGGGTAATTTTGTGGCACTGTTTCCCAGCAACTCGTAATTTGGACAGTAGACATATTTCCAATCTTACAGAACAATGAGATTAATAGAAGAACAAATGCAGTGAAACCGCACTCCTAGCATCAGAAGAAAAGAAATTAGTACAGCTTACTATAGAAATATTTCATTCTTCAATTCCAGGTATTCTGTCTTAGATACAAGATAAAGGAGAGGTGGTAAATTGAATACTAATTGTGTTCGTTGATGCTCTGGATTGGAAGGGTTGGGGACAGTGCAACCTTGAAGGGCAAGCATGCTCTCAAACTTCCTGACGTATAATAGTTCAATGAAAACTCCACATAGAAGTCTTTCAGAAAAGAACTCACTTAAAAGAGAGTAAAAAATAAAAAGAAAGAACAGAAAAATCCTACTAGAGTTATTTCTGCGCTCCCCAAATTTTCCTGAAAGGCCATCAGTCAATTCATTCTTTTCCTTCAAGGGTGCTGGAAATATTTATGTGCTGTAGAATGTCATAGAATATCCAGACCTAAAAGATAATGTTCTCATTTGATCTAACACCTGAAAATTGTGCTCAGAGATAACAATATAAGAAATGCCCTTGACTCAGGCCAAAGGTCCATCTAGTCTAGTATCCTGTTTCTGGCAGTGGCAGGAGAACACATAAGCCTAGCCATTTTCTGCAGAGTAGAGTCTACTGTTAGCATGGTTTATTTATCCTGCACACCTGTGTCAACAATAGATAATCCAAGGCAGTATCTTTTCGTATGTATTTGAGTTTTCTGACTTCCATGCTATCCGAAGAGCACACTATGACATTCCCCCATTTCTGTTACAGCAAGCACATGGCTTAAATACGACAAAGAGCTTATTTTGAGTTTAAATGTGATTTGGATAGTGTATCTCTGAGGCATTTGCATAACAGTGCAAATAGGAGAAAAAGACCTGTTCTTGTTTCCCAGTAGTAGTCCCTGTTTTGTTTTGTTTGATTTCTTAGGGTTTGTTACTTCTAGCATTGACACAGAGGTATCTCTTCCTTTAGCTTTTTGTTGACTAGAGATGGGGATAGATGTCTTCCTGAGGCATGTACCTATCAGCAAGATGAATTTTCTTAAAAGACTTTGGATAGGATGGCTGAGCTTTTTGTGTGTAGGTCTTCTGTTGTAACAGAAAGACTTCTTGTTTTATGGTCTCTCAACATATAACTCTATGTTCAATATTGGTCAGAGTTTGAAAAGTCATAGAGATTTAGGTCAATGGTTTATTTTTTATTTATTTATATATGTATGTATGTATTTATTTAAGCTGATTTAGAGTGTGCTAAACAGTAAGGAAATTTACTGTTTATTTTTAATTTGGCACAGTATTCTAAACTCAACCAGGGCAACTATAAAGTCCCTTCTGATTTAAAGAGACTATAAATAAGTAGATATTAGCAACCTTTCAAAAGCAACCCAACCCTGTTTCTGCAATTTCTAGTAGTATCTGCAAAATCTGTTCCTATCAAAAATTGTATTTCAAAGACATATTAGAAATGCTTAGTCTTTGGCCTTTGTACTTCAGTATGGAAATACATATGATACCTAGTGCTAGAAACACAGCTATAGCCAGCTTTATATTATAATAAAAAAAACCTTACGACTGGTTTTTTTTTTGACTCTTGATGCAAGAATTTACTTTATTAGTGTAATGACAGTAAAAGCTTTCTCTGTCAAGCTTCAGCATAAGACCTGTAGTTCAAATCAGTACTAAAGTCTCATAGAGAAACGTAGTGAATGAACCTTCTCCCTGGAAGTTTTACCTCTGCAGGAGAAAGAAATCTGCAGGTGAAAGAAAACGTTAAATGTAGCCCATCTGCACTATTATCAAATTGCCACAAGCCATTGAGGACAGTAGGAAAAGATGAAATGCAGTCAGATTTCTTGGAGCAAGTTAAAATCTTGGAAGTTCCTGTCTCTGCTTTGGTGTAACAAACAGTGTGTCAACAAGGTGCCTTAAATAAATGACTACAGGTTACTTTAAATTTGAAAATTCACACTGAATCAAAAGAGACAGGGTAATTTTTCATTCAACCTAGAGAGTTGTTTACTTTCTGAACTGATACTTAAAATACTGATGTGTGATGCCAAAAGGCAAATTATTTTGAGCTAGATTTAATTTAAGTTTCATTCCATATTTGTTTGAAATAGAGGATTCAGCATTCATTTCTTTCCCTTCACTTTGAGGATCTTTCACTTTTAATAATTCTGTTGCCTAATGCCCTAATCTGTTTATTACACTATAACTTAACTTGAACAATGCTGCTTCTATTCAAAATAAACAGATTTAGTATGTCTGTGAAATAGACTTATGTGTAGCAGGATGCTTTACCATCTAGAAAAGCTTGGAGGTTTCTGAATGCTTAAGAAATGATAATGCCAGTGGATTTAGCATTTGTATATCTGCAGGCTCGTGCTTACTCAGTTGTACCAAGGCAGCTTAAGCTAATATCTAATCTTCTTATGGAATAGTTCTCCCTATAACAACAGGATTGTGCATAACAAGCTTGAAACAACCATTTGGCTCCAACTGTTGTGTGAAAGGAAGGAAAGAAGAAGTTGCTCAACTTTTTATTCTTTACAAGATATCTCATTACCATTATCCTTGAATATATAGGACAGCCCAAGAGTCATGCTGGGATGCCATGTACTCAAGTCGTAGGAACTCAAATTATAAAAGAGTCATGAATAAATTATTCAAAATTGTCCACCTTGATGCACTCCTTTATGCCATTATTCCATCAAAAGGGGAAATATGCAAAAGGCATAGAAAACCTATTTTGGCACTATATTGAGCTTAGATGTATATGAGAATGGAAAAAAAAAAGTCTAAAATTCAATTCTCTGCGTATTAGAAGGGAAAACAAGTTAAAAATCATTAGAAATGTTTTCCTGAAAAATAGCATTCATTACATATTCATTTTCTGTTTCTGACAAAAGTATGCTATTCTCAACTACTTAGTAAGTATGGAGTAGAAATCTAAATGGCATTATCTTATTTCAAACTTGCGCATTTTTAGAAAAAAATGAGATGACTTGTAGGTCAACATTAGTCTGAGTTCAATGCTCGTTTTGCCCAGCACTTTACATTGTACTCCAATGGCAAAATTCCCTTAGGCTTCAAGTAAAGTGTAGATCCTCTGTAGTGGTAATGAGAAACCAAAGGAAGTAATAACCAGAGGAGCTGCATGTCTTGCAGAAATGTAGGAAGAGAGTTAAGGGGTGGTGTTGCGAGTAAATAATGGAGGAAGCTGGGTAATTTTTGCTTTTTTGTAGTATAAAAGGCTAAATAAATTTATTTGCATTTCATTGATCTCATCAATGAGCTGAAATAACCATGATAAATCTACTTCCTCATCTACGTCCAGATATTGTTTTCTCTTTAACAAGCAGTGCAGCTAAAAGTGTCCTAGGAGAAAACCAGTAAGATAAGCTCTTCCTACGCGGATCCTGAACAGTTTCATATCATCTACCAAAATTAAATGACCTAATCTTGTCTCCCTTGTAGCTTCATATACAGAATTTTTTTTTTAGTCACTATTTGATAACCCCTCACTCATTTTTCAGTGTCCTGAAAGCACACAAAAAACTTTACTCTAGGATGTTAATTTATGAAACAATTAATTATCATATTTAAATTGAGGAGCAAAGAGGACATATAATTTTCTGGTTTCTACTATCTGTACTACTGTGGTGGGAAGGGATATGCTTCTGACAAAGCCGATCATTTCTTTTATTAAAGATAAATGTATAATGCAAGAAATGTAAAATGTTTTCGAGTGTCAGATTAGAAAGAAAGGTCATGTTATTTATTAAATAGCTTATATGCCTTTTCCCCATCCAAGAATGTGAAAAATAAAATTTAGCATTTAGTTTATCTATTTGTGCTAGAGATCCAAGAAATTTGATTTCCCATTTGCCATAAAAATCCAAACTGAATTTAAA
>VXAL01000587.1:75977-157599 GCA_013399475.1 Chauna torquata | reverse complement strand
TTTTTTGCCTTCTTTTTATTAATATAAGGCATGAGTCCAAAGATCATTTCAGGAATGATATATATATTTTACTGTTTTGTAGACCTCCACATTTCGTAGCTCTTTTCCCCCACAAGTTCCACCATGCTGACCTATTGTTCCTATTCACTTTAACTATATGTATGCTGCACTTCTTAGCAGTGCACCTGAGCTATAATAGTTAGGTTTTTCTTCTCATCTTTGCAAGGCACAGCTGAAAAATTGGACCCAACGGTATGCCATCTCAAAAGCTTATATAATCTCACCTCATTGTTAGTGTAATATAAAGAGTCTTCTAGTATAATTTTGCATTTCAGCGAGGTTAATTCTATCTTTCATTAAAGTACCATTGTGATCTAAGCTTCTAATGGAGATTTAGAAATTTTTCATCACCTGCGTATTTTCAGGGCCATAGCTATTAGGCCAGAAGTGTTAGTTTCTTACATAGGCATGAAGAACTCTTTGAACAATTATGATAATTGAAATAGGGTTTTGAATTTTTAAATTTCAACTACATAATGTTTGAATTATATGTTTAGAAATTAGATTTTTTCCCTTTTGCTTTCTAGAAAAGGAGATAGGTTGCTTAAAGAAACTTTCTTAATATGAAAGTACACCTAACTAATCTTAATGTTGCTGAGAAATAGGAAGTACCTCCAAATGGAGAAAGACCAAAAAGTTTGGAGATATTTAGAACAGCAAAGAGAAAGTGTGATAGTATATAACATTTGCGACTAGAACAGAGAAGAGATGATGCTGTTCAGAATCAGAATGTCAAGGTCAGTATGTAAAGTGAACTTCTTCTGCAACTGATTTGTTTCACTGAAGAGGCATCATAATATAGAGCTGTAGCAAGTGCCCAAAACAGAATCCATCCATAGCCACGATGGCTTTTTGCTGCACTTTCGTGAGGCTTAAGTGTTGGGTTTATTTTCCCCCTTTTTTAGGGCAAATGGGCCTCTTCTTCCTGTTTGGTATCGTATTCTCTTGGGAGGGGAGGAAGGAAGGTGGTGGAGGACGTGGCAGCATGGAGTGCGAAGTTGCAGAGCTGGGCGGGTGGAAAGATAAGCATGAGAGCAATACACACTCTCACCTTTTCTAAGGCACTTGGTGTGTATCCTGCTGTTAGTAATGTAAGCTACTGCTGCTACTCATTCTTGTCTCAGGCACTTGGTTCTGCAGCATGAAAACTCTAACAAATCCTTAACAAAGAGAATTCAGCTACCTCATGAGGAAGGGATGTGACAAACCCAAACTGTGGTTCAGATTGGCTGTAGCCTCATAGTCTTGTTAAAAGGGATGTCTTTACTGGACAACAGATATTTTTTCTTTCTTTCCAAATGTTCACTTAAAACCTCCAGAAAATGGATGCAGAAGATAGAAAAAAGACTAAGAATTTGTGCAGAGAGGGATGTTGTTCTTTTCCCATTACATCAAATTCACACTTAAGCTGGGCTGTACTTAGCGGCTCAAACGGACGCTCTAGTCTTGGTGACTGACAGAAGTCTAGTGATTGTGACTGTTATAGATGAGTTCTTAGGTTCAGTCCAATTTCACTTAAAAAACCAATCTCACAGTGTCTGATGAAGTGCTGAGAGTTTTGATGAGTTCAGACATAAGGATGAGTTAATAAACACTTGTTTCAAATACCCTCCAATGGTTGTGATATAAATATTTCATTGCCCTATGCATGTAGTTTAAATATAAGTCTATTTAATGAATGGTCTCTACTCCCTCCATGGTTAATGGAGAGGTTCCAGGTAACTTCAGGGAAGTTTAACTTACAGTAGACATTACAGTGTGTTTCCAAGAAGGGAAGTCGGGATATTTTGTGTTAAAGCATATAAAATTAACAGTAGTTTACGAATTCTAGAAAGCTTTTCCAAATGATGGAGAATCTCTGTTTAAAAATGTCTCGAAGAATAACAGTTCATACGCCTGTTACTAAAGTGCCTGCCTCAGATTTCTTCATTTATGGAAAGATGCAAGGATCTGCAATTCTTGGAGCATTGAAACATATTGTCTGGCTGTGTTCTGTCAATTAGAGCATCTTATGTTATCATTGGTATCATAAGAGATAAAATCACGCTTCTTAATGCTTTCCCTTAACATTAGCTTTGTCTTTGTAAAGATGATGTGAGTCTGTTATATGTACAATTTGGGTAGAGTTTTGCTGAATTATGCCTGTTGCTTATACAGCAAAATAGTGCATTAATAGTCAGCATACATTATGTTCGCAAGCTAATCTATTCATAGGATTTGAGCTAAAGATCACTTAGCTCCTCAGTCAGGCTTTAATTACTTCAGAGGCTTACAGGGGATCTATGAATCTAATAATTCAGGGTTTTTGAAACTGGATTATTCAAGGATTATTGGTTGTCTGTGGTTACTTGTAATTAGCCACCTCACTTTGGCTTTTCCTGTCTCTGGGGAAGAGAACGTAACCTTATTAATGGAGTACAGGACTAGGACTCAAGAGTCCTGTTAGTTTAGCTCTGTAATTTGTATGCGGAGTATCCTTTAAAAGGCACTTGACCTTTCTGTGCCAAAGTTTCTCAGTTGATAGCAATGGAGATCACAATACTAACCTTCTTTGTAAAACATTTTGTGAGTATTGATAAAGGCACCACATAGGACTAAGTACTTTTCTTACCATATCCAGTTAGGAGAAACAGATCAAGTGGGAGAAACAGTGAAGTAAAGTGGAGAAAATAAATACCATGATAAACTTATTACATATATAATTACTCTTGCACTGTGACTTGATAAGAAAGTCATATAGATGTTAATGAGGCCAACCTCAATTAAGTGGAACTTTACTGTCAAAAATCTTTGTAGCTGCTGATCTGAGCTTATTTATGCATCCGTCACTGTAGTATAGGAGAGTCACAAATATTTTGCATTAAATCAGTATCAATCACCAACATTAGAAGAACAGAGCATGTATAAGCCAGCACTGATGCTCTTTCATAGCATATATTTATAGCTTCACTGAGCTATTAGGTCACTGCCGCAGTGCCTCGAATTCATGGAAGAAGCTACTTAGTTCAGTGATTCTTTCTAAGAATGTTTTAGGTAGGAGTACCTCTGCTTATGGGAGATGGTAGTCAGGCTAGGAAATGGGGAAAACTGATGTACAGCAGAATTCTCCTTAACCATGAGCCTGTCTCACTGATGGAGAATACCTATTATTTGCTTCAGAGCTGTATTTTACTTAAGGCATTGCCACTTCTTGTCCACATAAGCAGTAAAAACACATGAAACTACCTGAGATCTTCTGAGGAATATATAAGCTTGGCTGTCTGCTAGAAACTGTTTAATTCTGTGTTTAGAATTTTTTCAAGGACAAAGGACAGATTAAACAGATGTAGCACTCCAAACCAAGGAGCCCATTACTTCTTTTTCAGTGATTCAGACTGCCAGCTTGCCAAACTATGTAGTCATATCCTTTTCTTAAACGATTTCATTTTTGCCCATTGTTTTTAATAAAATACCTTTTCTTCTTCCTCATTGCGTTAATCCTTTTTGGTTAGTATAGCCTCTGATTTCTCGGTATCTAAGCAGAATTTAATAAAACCAATAGATTACACAATGATAATATATATACAGCTTGTTATTTATGATGTTTTCAATATAGATCTTATGCATATACTACACGTATCCAATCTCCAAATAACTCTCCTGGTTTAATAATGTAATTCATTACAGATATTGGCTTTTCATTTTATTGAGAAAAAACATATGAATTTGGTAGTAGCAGCATAAAGGTAAAAAAAAAAAGCTGTAAAAATTGAAGACAGTTGTCTAAAACTGATAGAGGCTCAAAAAGATTAGACTTCCAAAGGTTAACTGGGAATTGCTATTGCCGAGGACAAGATCCAGATCAAGTGATGTGGTAACCATCTCTCTTGGATCGCTAACCACCACGTGTTTTCAGCAGGAAAGATGAATACTACATAAGAAAAACACTTTCTGTCCTAAACACTCTAGAATAGGCTAGTCCATTGCCTTTGCGTTATCCACAACACACAGCCTAAACTTTAGTTTTCTTTATAATGCAAGAAAAATAACTTTCCTCTATTCTGTGTTGCTGATGTGAAAAGATATGGTAAAGATGTAAGTGTGCTTTGTCCAAATCTGTTATGGGCTGTTATGGGCTTGGAACAGTCAAGCAATATGAACTTGATTTTATGTTAGGTACTGAACAAGTTGTTAGTAAACATTTCCTTCCAGAGAATTCATAATTCAGCTGTAAGACCATAGATAAGAAAATAAATTCTGTGATGCTTAATGTTAGTTAGCATGAAGAATGACAGTCACAGCATACTATGCATGTTAGTAAAGTGAAATATTCTGTTTATATAGGTTCTTAAGACAAGGAAGGGGAACAACAGTGAAGGGGCTTTTCCCATTTCTTTCGTGGCATAATATAAGGAGTTGATACTGATTTATGAGTCCTACAGAGCCTGAAACTTGACTTCCTAGAAACTGCTCCTCTGAGGCAATGCAGTTAGCAGCTCTCTAAACAGAACTAGTAGCTCTGTCATTGAGGGATGATAAAGACTAAAGAGTCTGAATGCTAGATTAGCATCCTTTTCTCTGGTGCAACCAGAGAGACTCTCTGGGTTTTCAGGGCTTTGATGTAAAATATACTCATTTTCTTAAAGGATTTTTATTCATGTTGTTAGAGGAGACTTTAGTTACATGCATCTTGATGGATGAATTATATCAGTAGTTCTGATATATCCATTTTTCATATAAAGTATGAGGCTACAGAATCTGTAACTTTATTATTTTGAACAAATGCATTTTCAAAAAGAATAAATGCAGTTCATATTCAAAATGAGAAGTAGGTGTGTTCTAGGTTCTTTTATGCAATGAGATAGAAAAAAACATAGCAGGATGTTTAGATGAGACATTAAAGTGAATAATCATCTTGCATATCAATCCTGCTATGTGCCTTTACCTTATAATGAATGATATGGAAGATGAGGAGACTCAGCATCAGTCTGGATCAGGCTGTAACTACTGTTTATCTCCATTATCTCTCTATTCATTAATTTCATTTCAAACTTTGAGATCGTCACTTTTAGGAAGCTCATCCATACAGGGTAGTGAAGAGGGTTTCTGTGCTGCTTATTGTTACATCTTTCCTGGTCTTTACAAGATTAAACAATGTCCTGTGAATTCATTTAAATGTTGATTACACTGCCATTATGTGTGCTCTGGGTTTTTTGCAGGAGAAGAATGAGATGATCAACTTGGTATGGTGTGAATAGACTTAAAAAGATTGCAACATGGCACTTTTATTGGAGGAGGAGATTTCCTTTAAAAATATACTATCAAATGTGGTTTTCTTAAACGCTGAATTGATGATTCCTTTTATTTTGCTTCTGTTTCTTGAATGTGTCATTGAGGAAAATTAACAGAGATCTACTGTTCGTTGGAACTGTGGTTTGTCTGACAGCGAGTACTCAAGGCCTTGTAGTGATTTTTATATTCTTTATATTTTTTATGTTTTATGAGTTTTTCTTTCTTCTTTATTTGATGCTTCTTTATTTTCATGGTCCAACTTTTATAAAATATCATTTTTATGAAAACATACTAGGAATTCAGGGAGTATCAAAATCTGTAAAAGCAATTTGAACTGGAAGAAGAGGTACTCATAAAAAAGCTTACATTACATTTCCAGTCCAGGCCAGTTAGCTAAATAATGGTCTTTTCTCTTGCAGTTGTTCCCTAGATATGATTGTCGAATTTTGCCTTGTAGCCATGCTGTTGTAGGGCAAGGGAAGCTCTCTGGTGGCACCTTCAGTGATACTTAATTACCATGCAGATGAGGGAAGAACCTTTTCATGGACCATATGTTTCACTCAAGATAGGGACATATATCTTTAAGAAGGCAAGATAAAGAATACTAATTATTTGTTGTACCTCTTTATACAGCACATAAAAAGAAAAGGGGCGGGGAGGGGGAAAAGATAAGCAAGCTTCTACTTGTCACAGCTCTAGGGGGAAAAAAACAAACAAACAAACCAACAACAAAAAACAGTGCCCAAGTCTTCTCCCAACCCCTAAGCTTTTTTGAGCACATTTTAGAGAGGATAGAAGTTGTTGTATTTATTAAGAGAGAGTTTTTCTGTGTTAGTACCTGATCTGTGTTTACTAGACAGCGGGAGTGTTTCTCTGGAGTCTGTGGCTTAGTCAGAATTTACCTAGGTGTAAGAACCAAATTGCACTTCAGAAGTTTTATGTTCAAACCTTCTTGTATCTCTTACACTTTGCCACTCCTCCCAGATATGCGCATATTTTCAGCTGCCAGGCCTGGCAAACTCCATGGGAAAAGGAGGTTAGTGTGTAAGAGCATCATACATATAATACTTTGTTTTGTTCTTCATTTACATAACTATGTTTGGAGTTTGGTTCTTTGGCTTAATGTTGAAACTCTTGTCCTATATTTTTGTATGAACTCTGCTTTAGATACACTTTCACTGTATGCTTCCTTTGGAGGATAAATATACAGTAATCGTCCAATTACAACCTCCTGTAAGACAGGAAATAATGAACAGCAGATCAGTCAGATGTATAGTTTCAGAAAGTGAGTGCCCAAGGCTCAGTAATTTTTTGAGATCCCATATGGTTCTCTGGAGCTCTGAGGGAGACTCCAGAATGATTTAGGCAAAGGGTCAGCATGCTGCTCCCAAATGTGAAAAGGAGGTATAGCAGGTAAGGCGTGACCCCAGCTGCACCTGAGAGTGAGACTGAGTTTGGAACATTGCCTGAGGGCAAAACTATAGCGTCCATCTGAGTGTGTGGCATCTCAGTGGTGGATCTGAGTCAGGAGAACCAGCAGTGTGCTGGGTCAGGCCCACCAGCAGGAACGGCATCCTTGACTGATGGAATGGCTGAAAGAGGAGCAGATTGCAATGTGGTCTCTGAGATTTTCACCCTGACCAGGACCTCACTTTAAATGAGCTATCACTGCAAACTTAGAATGCTTTACATGTAATCCTTGCAGGCAGACGCTTCCCTTAACCATATGTAAAAAGCAGGTGGAGATTGTAATTCCTGGTCAGGTGAATAAGTATCTTTAGTCAGAAATGGTGACATTGCTAGAAGAGTTTGGTATGTTAGGTATGAAACTCAAAAATAGTGCCAGAAATAAGGAAACGTTAGGAGTTGCATACTTTTTTAAAAGCCGGACAGAAAGTTCACTCTTAAGCAGATTTTTAAATATCAGGTAAGTTAGAAGTGTGAACTGGACGTGAAGCTAATTAAAAATGTCTGCTTTCCCCATTTCATAGTAGGACATACCTTAAGTTTATTTCAAAAAGCAAGATTATAGCACAGCATAGGCCTGATAGCGCTGCTATTACCTGCAGCTATTACCTGCAGCACAGCTCAGCACAGGCATCCACCTACATCACTACAGTTACAGTTCTGGCATTTTAGAAGACTCACTTGGTACAGTCATGACATAAAGAAATAACATGTTATATTGTAGAAGTAGTTAATACTATTTTTTATGTGCAGTTTGAGATTCAATTTCAATCTCTGGACTCTGATACTTGCTTAACTCCTGTTCTGTCTGAAGCTGACTTCTTGATCAGGTCTGTCTTAGTGATGGAGATAAATGCAGGCATATGTGACAATCTCTGGTAGTCTACTTACAGTTTTTTGTTTCTTTGTTTGTTTGTTTTAATGTTTAATTGGTGACTTGAGGACCAAAAGCTGTACCATGTATCAGATGTTTTTCAAAGGATCAGGGCCCCCAATTTCTTCTTTTATGAAGTCGATAACTTGTAATTTGGGAGCTTGCACACCTCAAACTAAGTGTAATTTAAACACAGTAGTTGTGTTTGCTCATGTTTCTCTTTTGAAAAGGTGATGGATTTCACCTAGGTCAGTGAGCCATAGGTAGGACTGTGCAGTCTCACCTAAAACTTACAGGCTCTTAGAAGGAAGCTGGAGTGGTGTCCCACATGCCTAGTGATCAGAGCACCTCTTAAGGTACTGGAGACACAAACATTCAATTTCTTCCTATGCCTTGAAGCAGGAACCAGACCTGAAGTTCTTCCCTTTTAATATCTTACCTGCTTATTTATGTAGCCTGTTATACTTTCTGTCTTTCCACAATCTTACCAGATGAATTCTTACCTACCTTAGGTCAGAGAAAGGCTGTAGGCTAGCCAGTGTAGCCTTCTAGTTAGAGTGTTCTCCTAAGAGAATTGGGTTGTTTCCTGCTGCAAGGCACTAAGCCGTGGCATGAACAATGATCACTGCTATGAATATCCCCTTGGGCTTTTCTTAAAGGATACCCCATCCTTTGTTCTTTGGGAGAAAGGTCATAACTTCAGGAGGTTTCAGCTGTGAATGAAGCATCTTTTTTTTGTCATTTCATCGTTGTTCTAGTGTTTAGCTTTGTAAAGGTACATCAGGTGGTATCGCTTTATTTGCTCTTTTGGTTTCTGTTCTGGAAGGCCTCACAGTATTTGATTCTGAAAACTGTCAGTAATTTTACTGGTTTTGGACAATTTGTAGCCATCTAAAAGAATAAGTTTAAAACATTTCTCTACACTTTCTACAGAGTTAATGGAAAAGGAAAGGCACAACCAGCTGTGATTCATCCTGTTATTTGGGGCATATATCTTAAGACAGAGTGAACAGTTTTATTGAGGTGTCCCTGTGGTGGACTCTGATGGAACCAAGAAGTCTAATGTCAACTAAATGACTAACTGTTAGACTGCTGAAGTAGCTGCAGTTAAGTCTCAGCTAAATCTTTTGCTGAAAAAAAAAAAAATGGCAAAGAAGGGATTGATAGTCTGCTCTCTTGACTATTTTACTGCTTGTTTGGAAAACAATTTTTTTAATTGGGTGTTTACTCAACCATCCTACTCCTTTTCATATAATTGGATTTCAGTATATGATATGGAGTACGTCACCTGTATGTTCTTTTCACATTGATAGTTTCTTTTATATAATGAGAACTTCTCAGCCATGACCTTTCAACAGAAGAAGACTAATCACTTAAAGAATATTCTTTGAATACTGAAAAAAACCTACCATGAATCTGCATGTCAAAGAATAATTAAATACTTTCGGCAAAATGAAGCAGAGAGAAGGACATATAAAAAGGAATTTGTGACTAATCATTGGATTTATTCTGTAAATGTATAGAAAATAGAATGGTTTTTCCCGTGCTGAAGTACTCGAGCACTAGAATATTAATCTGACCAGGGAGACGGTAAAATCATCTTTGTATCTAAACAAAACAATTAAATTATTCTTTAAAAGAAGAGTAAAAATAAGTGACTATTGATGTAAGTATTGTCTCCCTTTTGTTTGCAGAATATTCACTTTAGTGCTTTAAGCTGGTCAGTCCTCTGATGATCCCTCTAATGTCCAATTTAATTTGCATGTAACTGTTGCTGGTACTTTTTAGTTAGAGTGCTCTTTTCAGTTAAGCTTTTTTTTTTTTTTCTTCTCTCTGCATTGTGCATCCTCCAGAGATCTTTCTACACAGGCCCAGCTTCTAAAGCTTGGAAGGCTAAACAACACCTTATTCAATAGGTTCTTAACTCAGGTATGTGAGGTAAAAGTGCAGTCATGCAAAACTCACTAATAACTGTACCAGAAAGGACTCATCTCTCTCCATTGACTTTTGGAAAAAATCTAACGAACTGAAGCACCTAATTTAAGTTTCAATTAAGTGTCCAAAATTAGGTGAGATTGTACTCAGGCATACTTTTCTGAATAATATTTTTTCTCTGGAATGAAGGTTTAGAGTAACTTTTTGATATCTTAACTTTTCCGTCTCACACAGGATTATCTGCCCTAATGGCAGGACAGGGAGGTGCCGGTCTCTTCTCCCTGGTTATCGATGACAGGACACACGAGAATGGCAAAAAGCTGCGCCAGGGGAGGTTCAGACTGGATATTAGGAAAAATTTCTTTACCATGAGGGTGGTCAAACACTGGAACAGGCTTCCTAGAGAGGTGGCTGATGCCCCATGCCTGTCAGTGTTCAAGAGGCATTTGGATAATGCCCTCAAAAATATGCTTTAACTTTTGTTTAGGCTGGAAGAGGTCAGGCAGTTGAACAAAATGATCTTTGAAGATCTGAACTATTTTATTCTATTCTATTGCAAACAGTTCATAGAATCATAGAATCATAGAAACACAAGGTTGGAAAGGACCTATAAGATCATCTAGTCCAACCGTAATCTATTATTATCTATTCCTCCCATCTTATCCATATTCTGTTGCCAATCAGAATCAGTTCGCTATTTTGAGCCAATGAGTTAGCTGTAGTAGATCTAACTAGTTACTAATTTCAGCTGTAATCAAAACTTTATGATAGCAGAGGCTCTTTCAGGTTTGCTGTGTACACAGCTAGTGTTTTATGAGAGTAGTGCATTACTCCTAGTGCAGTGGTTCTCATCTTGAATATGTTGGACTTGGTGGTATATTTGGAAAAGCAAGTAAATCAGAGTTTGAGGTCTGGCTTAATCATTTCAGACAAGTACTGCTGGAACTGCAGATGAAGTGGCAAGTTCCACTAAATTCTGCTAAGAAGCAGAAGGGGAACAAGTTGACCCAAATATAGTCTGTAGATAACTTTTATCAAGAGTGAAATTTTGTATTTTTTCCTCTTTTTTTTTTTTTTGAGAAAACACACTCCTTTTCCATAGATAAAAGACCAGAAAGGTTTATTACAGCATCTATTCACTTATCATGTTAAGTAGGCCATAGAATGTCACAAAATTGTCTTTGTAGTGAACATTGTTTGTTTGTGTTTGCTTGTCTGATTTTCCTATAACCATTTTGCTGAAATTTGATATCAATAATCTGTGTAGCATGTTTCTAAGTGAGAATTTTTATTAACCTTGACTGCTAACTTCTTTTCTCATTTAAATAAATAGGATAAACAAGGGTAACAACAGATGCTTTTCAAAACACGTTATCTTATTTTCTGTCTGTTATTGGACAATAATTCAAATGCATCAGCAGTTGAGGATGCACAGCCTTCTGGTCAAAAATATGGTAAATTATTTTTTATTTGGTGTAAAAGATAAAAATATGAAATTTATTTATTACAGTAATATATATTAACCTAGAGATGTACTGTAAATGCTTTCTGGTAGAGACACACCTTAAGACACTTGGAGACTACTCTGCATTTTCAGTTGGTATTGTCTTTCAACATAGTTTAAAGCTGTGCAGAGTCTCTGTGAAACATCATGCCAAAGTCTGTGGTAACATGTATTGATATTTCATTCATATTTCAGTTTTATGAATATTGCCTTTACTAATGGCAATCGTACCTGCTTTGGTATAACGAGATGTAGGGACAGGTTTAAGAACTGAGCTGTTAGCAACTCACTACTGCATACTTCGGAATACCAAAAGGTATTTACACATTTTTATCACATACACTACTGAAGTTCTTTATCAAAAAACAGTATTTAAACTTTGAAGTATGTTTAAAAAAAGCAGACAGTCCCTTCCTCTTCCTTCCAACCAGCTCTAATTATTGATAATTTTGGTGCAATCATCTTATTATACAGATGAAACTTTAGGTCAGTGAAAGTCAATTTTAAATGCATTCATTGACTTATAATTTGTACAGAGGAGATAAGATTGTAGCATTAAGAATGAGAGAGGTGGCCTAATACATTTAATTTCTTGAACAGAATATTTTCCATCTCATTGTATGTTCTTATGTATTTATATATATCTACAGACATATCTTAGATATTTATAAATATATATGTAAAAATATCTCTCCACACTCCACAGTGCAGTCTGTTTCATCTCTCTTTAGAAAATATTTTGTACATACTATAATCTCATGATAAACAGAATTTAAAAGAAGAAATATTATCATAGAATTGTAGAATGCTTTGGGTTGGAAGGGACCTTTAAGATCATCTAGTACCAACGCCCCTGCCATGGGCAGGGACACCTTCCACTAGACCAGGTTGTTCAAAGACCCATCCAACCTGGCCTTGAACACTTCCAGGGGTGGGGCATCCACAGCTTCTCTGGACAGCCTGTTCCAGTGCCTCACCACCCTCACAGAAAATAATTTCTTCTTAATACCTAATCTTAATCTCCCCTCCTTTAGTTTAAAGCCATTACACCTCGTCCTATCGCTGCACTCTCTGATAAAGAGTCTCTGGCCATCTTTCTTGTAGGCCCCCTTTAGGTACTGGGAGGCTGCTATTAGGACTCCCCAGGGCCTTCTCTTCTCTAGAATGAACAGTCCCAACTCTCTCAGCCTGTCTTCATGTGAGAGGTGCTCCAGCCCTGTGATCATCTTTGTGGCCTTCTTCTGGACTTAATCTAACAGGTCCATGCCTTTCTTATGTTGGGGGCCCCAGATCTGAACACAGTACTTTGGGTGGGGTCTCATGAGAGTGGAGCAGAGAGGGAGAATCAATGTCCTTCATGTGCTCATTATGCTTCTTTTGATGCAGCCCAGGATAGTTGGCTTTCTGGGCTTGAAGTGCACGTTGTTGGCTCATGTTGAATTTCTCATCCACCAACACCCCCAAGTCCTTCTCCTCAGGGCTGCTCTCAATCCATTCTCCACCCAGCCTGTATTTGCGCTTGGGATTGCTCTGACCCTGGTGCAGGACCTTGCACTTGGCCTTGTTGAGCTTCATGAGGTTTGCAAGGGCCCACCTCTCAAGCTTGTCAAGGTCCCTCTGGATGGCATCCCTTCCCTCCAGTGTGTTGACCACACCACACAACTTGGTGTTGTCTGCAAACTTGCTGAGGGTGCACTCAATCCCACTGTCCATGTCACTGACAAAGATGGTAAATAGCACTGGTCCCAGTACCAACCCCCGAGGAACGCCGCTCATCACTGTTCTCCACTCGGACATCAAAGAGTTCACACTGGAACTCTTTGAGTGCGAACATCCAGCCAATTCCTTATCCTCCGAGTGGCCCAGCCATCAAATCCAAATGTAAAAATACTTTGACAAGAACAATTGCCATTCTCATTATATGCTTTCCATTTCCTTCCTCAGGTCTCAATTTATCCTGCACAAACACCAGAGCTTCAGTCACATTTTAAAATACGATTGTTTTGCTGATTTTTGCACTATGTACTGGCTCCAAGTAATAAAATGACCAAAAAAAAAAAAAAAAATCCAGGTCTAAATGTGCTAACTTACATTCCAAAACATTTGTTATCTTCAGCAGGTAACTCATCATTATATAGGAACTGTGGGATCCTGGTTGTTCAGCAACAGTACCTTTAGTTCTGTTTGCTTACTTCTGTGTGCTTAAATTGAATGAGTTGACTGTTCTGCAGAGACCATAAAGGGTGGATGTTTTATGGCACAAAAATTATGCTCAGAGATGTGTCAGAAAAATTTTTGGTTTGCTTAGGAATACTGTCTGCAACTTCAGATTTATATGAAGTTCTCAGTCTTTTCCCCCTTACTCTGAAAGGCCAGTCTTTTATCATGATTGAAATTACAGCCTCCTGAGCTGGTGAAGAGGATTTTTGACACAAATCTCTTTAAGTCCAGTTTTTGAGTTAGTATTTGCACTTTCGTCTTTCTTCTGTATAGAGATTGGGAAGTTCTTTTTACTTTTTAAATACTGTTGTGTCTTCTCCCGTGCCAGAAATCCACACTAGATCACTCACTGTACTCAACTATGGCTTTCAATTCAGAGGTTTTGCTTCTACCGCATTCCATTGTGAAACACAGTGAGAAAGTTGTACAGGAAATGATATTATCTTATCATATAGAAAAGAGTTGTTAATTAATTCCTTAAAATATTCTAATTTGCATGTAAGCACTTTATATTATTTCATTTATATTCTCAATAGAAAGCTAGACTTGGTCATCAAGAACGGAACAAACTTCCTTTCATAATCATGTTGTAGCAATTATTTCTAACATGAATGTGTGTGGGCTGAACAGTTTTGCAGAAACAATTAAAAAAGATAAAAAATGAAAACAGGATTCAACTGAAATGTGTACAAGACATCTAGTAGTCTCGACTGTCAACAGAGTATTTTATTATGACAGATTGTGTGAACATTGTATTAGACCGGAATCAGGAAACTTTTGGTCATTTTTTTTTGGCACTGGCCCACTCTAGGCTCTTTTCTTGTCAACCCTGTCCACCACTCCCTCACAGGGCTGTTGGTAAGTCTCTCCCTCCCAGATTGTTCCTAGTATACAAGGTCAGCCATCCTGTTGGCAAAGATATCTTTGCTCCACGTAGTGACTTGGGTCCTATCTCTCCCAAGCAGACAATGATCTCAAACTGGGTCTTCTGATAATAGAAACCAAAACCTTGTTGCTGACACCAGCTGTGCAACCAGTTGTTGACATGCAGTCCTATCCTTCTCACACATTTTCCTCTCATCAGCAGGATTGAAGAGATCACCACCTGGGACCATTGCCCCTCACTATTATCTCTAGAGCTCTGTAGTCACTGTTGATGCTGTTCAGATTGCCACCTCATTGGTGCCCACATGGAAGACCACCAAGGGGTAACAGAGACTCAGACAAGCTTTGTCAGTCTTTCTGCAGCATCCTAGATCTGGGCCCCCAGCAAGCAGCAAACTTCTCTAAGTGATAGGTCAGGTCAACAGTTGAGGTTCTCTGTCCCCTGCAGCAGGGAGTCACCCACTACTGTTACTTGCTGCTTCCTCCTGGTGCTCCTGTGTGGCTTAGGGTCAGTTGACCTAGATGCTTTGCTTGAGAGTGCACCCACCTCCTCCTCCTCAGCTTGGAGGGCAGTGAGCCTGTTCCATAGTTGCAAGCCTTGAGGTGCAGTAAGAGCCCTCCTCTTGGTGCCAGAAGTCATCAGGTTTGAGCCTTTACCTTCCTCAGAGTTTCACTTACTGTTCTGCTAGGGACAGACTGTACCTGCATTGTGGTTGGGGTTCAGGACTCTGAAGCTATAGGGTCTCTAAGAAGATCCTGTCCATCTCTCTCTTATCCTTTCTGCTGCTACACAGCCTGCTCACTTCCTCTTATAACTCCTCCATTTGGTGGCACAGCTCTTCAACAATGACACACCTCCCTCACGAAGGGAGATCATCTCTTCCAGCCTCAGGGAGAGGCCCCAGGCACTCCCTGCAGCCTGGGACTTGCAGGGCCACATTCACCATCTGAAGCTCTGCCTACATCAAAGCCTCTACCATGACAGGAGCTACTGCTCCAACACTGCTGGGGAGTGTGCTGTATCGTATGTCAGCACTATACATGAAAACATTTAGGCTAGTCTGAACTGAGATGAGGCTCCTGCACCTGTTAGCTACAACCCAGGGGTGGTGCTGGCTGGCTCATTATAAGCCTCTCCCTAGCACCTGCTAAAAGGGATCTTAACCCTCTAATTGTGGGGGCATCTGTAACAAAGGCTGTAGGTATACTTGCTTGGTTCACAGGCACCTGACTGAACTTGTTAGAAGCTGCTAGAACTTCCTCAGGCCCACATCCCAGTGGCTACCTTGTCCTTACCTGGTAGCAGCAGGTGTTTCTCAGAGGATTCCCAGGAGTCCCCAGAAGATTCTGGACCCAATCCCCAGAAGATCCAGAAGCTCCCAAAGCAGAATCCAGCTAAGAATTTCATAATTCTCTATCAAATAATATTTTCTTGACAATGATCAATCTTGATTTATATAGCCATTCTTGCAAATGTTCTAGGACAGGAGAATCTGCAGGTTTTTGGACAAAGGGATTCCTTGTGATGGTTCAGAAATATTGTTACACTGAGAAGCATCCCTAAAATAGCCAGACAGGGGTGAATACTGAATACAAGCTGCTTCTAAGTCAGCACTTAACATTCAGTTTTCACGCTCCCAAATTATCTTAAAACCTTCTTTCTGAAACAATAGGGCAACAAGTTTTTTTTCTTAATCTTGTATTTATTGTTGAATATTTATTTTCAGAGTGGACAAAAATAAGATTGTCATTTAAATTCTAACATGCACACCACCAGTATTTACAGTTTGGAATCAGCGTTTTTATCCATTAGCCAGGTATTAGATCATTCAACCAAAATTATTCAGTAACTCTTGTCTTTTTTGTGATACGTCTGTTTCTACTGCTAACTATGTAGTTTTAGCAACCCGCTGTCCTCGGGCTTCACTATTAGACATATCCTAAGACCTTCCTTTCCTTTGGATAGGATACTTTCCATTTTCTCACCATGCTTCTAACTTCAAAGATATCAGATAAATTTTCCCTGAAATCCAACTGATCCTTCAGGGGAGGGAAAAGAAGAAGCGGGAGAGGGCAATAGCGGTGTTTTATTCAGTTGCCAATGCATAGCAAAATACAGCACATATTTTATCAAGGAATTGACTGTGGCTTTCCTTTTCTGTGAAGAAGTAGTTGAAGTGGAAAACATAAAAGTGAGAAGAGAAATAATATATGTTTCACTTCTTGGAGGCATATTTTGATAATGTAAAAAACATTGCCTCTATTATTCAAAGGTGAAAACTGAAGTTGTAAGAAATTAAGTGACTTTTTCTGAAATCACACATTATTCAGCATAACATAAAATTAGGTCATCTTGTTCTGATTCTGGTGCACAGTTCAACATACCCCAGTGAGAGCTCTACCTCAAAAAGACTTGAAGAAAACTAGTCTGTAATTCAGGACTTTGGGTTTTCTTCTATTTTAAGATATGTTCTTTACATAGTTTTCTTATGCATTTTGGTATACCTTCTAAACATTTCTGCGCGACCATGTCCACATGTTAACCTGTCTTTCAGTTTTGCTTGTAATTTAGTTATTGCTTAAAAAAAAATCTTAAAGAAAAATTAATAATAGCAACTATAATTATAATTGACGTATAATCTTACCAGATGAGAAGAGCTTCCTTATACTTTTTTCTGTTTCTAGGAAATACAGAGACAGAAGACACATACTGGATGCTTTTGTCAGGAAGATTATGTCTTTAGTGTTAAAGATTTTTCTGTGGAGATTTTCTGAAATGTTGTCCCAGCAGGCTGAGGAGGTGATCCTTCCCCTCTATTCAGCACTGGTGAGGCCACACCTGGAGTGCCGTGTCCAGTTCTGGGCTCCCCAGGACGAGAGAGACATGGACAAACTGGACAGAGTCCAATGAAGGACCACAAAGGAAGATGATGAAGGGACTGTAGCATCTCTCCCGTGACAAAAGGCTGAGGCACCTGGCACTCTTCAGCCTGGAGGAAGCTCAGGGGGGATCTTATCAATATCTATAAATACCTGAAGGGAGGGTTTAGGGATGATGGAGCAAGGCTCTTTTCAGTGTTGCTCAGGGACAGGACAGGAAGCAGTTGGCACAAACTGAAACACAGGAGGTGCCAACTGAACATCAAGAAACACTTCTTTACTGTGAGGGTGATGGAGCACTGGCACAGGTTGCCCAGAGAAGTTGTGGAGACTCCCTCCTCAGAAATATTCAAAATCCATGTGGGCATGGTCCTGGGCAATCTACTTTAGGTGGTCCTTCTTGATCAGGGGTGTTGGAGGAGAGGACCTCCAGAGGTCCCTTCCAACCTAAACCATTTTTTGATTCTGTGAAGTGATCACTTCCCGGTAAAAGCTTTATATGAGGTCTCATGAAAGTAGAACTTTAATCTGTCAAGCTAATCTAAATGATTTAGGCAGGTTTATTTACATAAAGTTTTTTACGGAACACAATAAAGATTCTGGATTGCTTGTGATCAATTTTGGTTCATGTTGGATCTTGAAATGCCTAAATTTAAAGATTAGTCCTTTTTTATGTTGTTGTTTTTTATTTCTTTTAGTGGAAAATCTTCCCTTGTCCCTTGCTCACTTTTTTTTTTTTCCTATGAAGAATTGATTGTTTTCTTTCAGATGTCCATTAATATTTTTTGCTTTTTAAAAAACCTTATTATGAAGAAAAAAGTGAATAAACTAAGCTCCAGAGTTTTGGTGAAAATGAAGTTAAAGCAATGTGATAGTTCTCCGCTGGCAACCAAGAGAATTAAATAACACAGAGAGTTATGTGAGCTTATCTACTTTCTCTTGGGGGTAAACCATCTTGCAATTCATTCATGTGACGTGTCCTTTTTATAAACATTCCTAGAGCACATATGTTCAGACCTCCCTACCTTTTCTATACTTGGACCCTGAAGCTTGTTTTGCAAACATACGAGAAGCAGCAGCTTTCACTCATATGTCCCACTTTCAGTCGCAAGCAATCCAATTTGTAAGCAGTTATCATTGTTGCTGTGTTAGCCTGCTAAAGTACAATTTAAAAAGGCAGTAAATTCTGTTTGTCATCATGGCAAGAAGAAAGCATGGCAATAGTGAAGTTGTCAATAAAGCCGTACTAGAATGGCATTCTTTTTGAAAAGTCTTGTAATGGAGGATTCTCTTCAGCTACGAGGTGTGTTTTATAAAACCTGCCCCAATCTGATTGTTTCCCTAATTTTTCTGTTGGGACATGAATTAAGCTTCTTGATGCTCAATGCTTCCCAAAACATTTCTTTCAAATTAGTTTTCATAGTGATACCTAACAACAGTACTAACTGCATGAGCCAAATTCATTACTGGTACAGAAAGATGAATGCAACATCCCATATTTCAGTCAGGTTCTGCATTTATCTGCCAATAGTAAACCTGGGCCTCTCTCTGCTTACTTACTTATTGTTAAGCTTTGACAACAAACAAGTTCTTGGCGAGTTGTCTTCTATGTCATACAAATACAGTCCTTTTTGGCATCCAGATATTTCAAGTATAATGATATTTGATCTGTCTTAAATTTTCCCAGGCATGCATGTGTTTAGTGCAGTGTTCACTATGACTTCACCATTTATCCCTAGAAAACTGTGAAGTGGCGGCTAATGCAAGTATCAGCTGACCTTCCTGTATGTCAAATTATATTTTATTCATACAGCGGTATTAGGTAATATCCATCTTTTACAGTATGCTTTAATTATATTACAGGTCAAAACTTCAGCTGATGGTTCACCCAACTAAGCTTCTAATCAAATGAGCTTTCTTCTGAGAAAAAGAAAAATGCTTCAGTCTGTCAGTCTAAGTACGGATGATAAATTCCATTATCCTAGATTGTTATTTTTCTGTTTCTAAAGAGTTAAGTTAGATGGCTATGTAGAATAAACATCAAAAATGAGATTTTGACAGTGATTTTAATCTTATGTTGTTTAGTACAATTTTATGTAGCTCTACTGGTATTTTATTTCTTCAAAAAGACAAGATACATTTCAGGAACATTACATTTAAATGTTAAGCAGTCAAGCTAGCAAAAATGATCCTTCCTTCCTGGAGTAGAACATCTGCTGAAACTACTGAAGAGTCTATTTTCTTTTATTAATATGATGCATATATTATTTCTATTGATTGAGTTACATGTGCATTTGAAGAAGAGAATAAAATACTAAGGAAGTCTGAAGATATTTTTTCTGAGCTAGCTTTCTGATGTGATTACAGATTAGAGTAAGAATTAATAAGCGGTTTGTCCATAGATTTCTATTGTCATTACTCTTAAGTGTGACAATATATGGACCTTGGGTTGGAGAGAAAAGTATTGTTCTAGTGTCATTCACATTTAAGAGCAGCAGTTGTTTTCCATCTCTTCCAAAGACAATGATTGGTTGCAGCTCCTCTGTTAGGGATTCAGATAGTATCATTTATTTTTCTACTGTTCAATTACAGTATCATAGTACTGTTCATGAACCTAGCCTTGGGGAAAGATAGTGATGAGAAATGTTTCTTTCTACAGTTAGGCACTTCTCACAGAGATCTACTGTATAGCAAAAGGACCTCACAATTTTGGAGTCAAATTGAATTTTTTTCTCCCATTTTTAAATACAGTAGCCTGGCTTGTGCCTGTACACTCACAATCATTGAAAATCATGTTGAAAATGAAAATTGGTTGTGATAATGTGGAATACTCCTGAGTGACAGACATTTGACCTTGCAAAAGGAGAAAAAAAAAAAAAAAGACATCCTTAACTCTGAGGGCATAAGACATTTTAAGAAACATGATTCAGCGATAGACTTGAAGGGTTTATAGTATATTTATACTTTAGCAGACTGTTTTTTCCTTGTGAATTATCATAAAATGCTGAGGTCCTGGAGATATTTCTACCTCTACAAACCCAGGGTTACCCACCCAGAAATTACCTACTAGTGAAAATTCTGATATTTTCTTCCCATTTCTAAAAACATGTAATTCCTCCGTAGTTCTGCCAAATCTATAGTGGCCGAACCCTCTCCTCTTCTCTGTGTAGACCATTGCTACTTTCCTGTAACAGGGAGAGGAAACAATGAAATGGCTACCTCCTATTTTGGAGTTATCTGATTTCCAGTTCAGGCTGCTTCATCCTACAGATGAGTCTGGAGATGATTAGAATTATGCTAGAGAAAGTATGTATGTTTGAGATACGCTCAAAGTGTAACAGTTTTAAACGAGAAGAGAGTAGATTTAGTTTAGATATAAGGAAGAAACTTTTCACTATGAGGGTGGTGAGACGCCAGGTGAGACACTAACCACAGGTTGCCCAGAGAAGTTGTGGATGCCACATCCCTGGAAGTGTTCAAGGCCAGGTTGGATGGAGTCCTGGGCAACCTGATCTAGTGGAAGCTGTCCCTACCCATGGCAGAGGGGTTGGAATCAGGTGATGGTTAAGGTCCCTTCTAACTCAAACCTTTCTATGATTCTATTATTCTATGATTACTAGACCTCATCTGAAGTATTGCACTATTCTCTATTTTACTATTGCAGCCATTCGTGAAAGATTTGATGGGAGAATATTGTGGTTTTTTGCAAGCATGTTTCTGTAGCTGATGTGATAGAGGACTTTCCATTCACTTGAGCCAACCTTAGAGAGCACTGAGAGCAGATGAAATAGCTGAGCTAAGCCCAAGTCAATTTATAACAGTGCCAGCAGGCAATCTGGACTATCTTCTTATTTCTTTACAACTGAAGGAAGTGATGCCATCCAAAAGGACCTGGACAGGCTTGAGAGATGGGCCAACATGAATGAGGTTCAAGTCCAAGTGCAAGGTGCTGTACCTGGGACGGGACAATCCCAGACATGAGTACAGGCTGAGAGAAGAACTCATTGAGAGCAGCCCTGCAAAGAAGGACTTGGGGGGTCTGGTGGAGGAGAAGTTCAGCTTGAGCCGGCAGCGTGTGCTTGCAGCCCAGAAGGCCAACTGCATCCTGGGCTGCATCAACACAGGTGTGGGCAGCAGGTTGAGGGAGGTGATTGTCCCCCTCTGCTCTGCCCTCGTGAGGCCCCACTTGGAGTACTGCATCCAGGTCTGGGGCCCCCAGCATAAGAAAGATACGGACCTGTTGGAGCGTGTCCAGAGGAGGGCCACAAAGATGATCAGAGGGCTGGAGCACCTCTCCTATGAAGAAAGAGAGCTCAGGTTGTTCAGCCTGAAGAAGAGAAGGCTCCAGGGAGACCTCATTGCAGCCTTTCAGTACTTGACGGGGGCTTATAAAAAAGATGGAGAGGAACTCTTTACACTGGCAGATAGTGATAGGACAAGGGGGAATGGTTTTAAACTAAAAGAGGGGAGATTTAGATTGGATGTTAGGAGGAAATTCTTTACTCAGAGGGTGGTGAGACAATGGAACAGGTTGCCCAGGGAAGTTGTGGATGCCCCATCCCTGGAGGTGTTCAAGGCCAGGTTGGATGGGGCTTTGGGCAACCTGATCTAGTGGGTGGCATCCCTGCCCATGGCAGGGGGGTTGGAACTAGATGATCTTTAAGGTTCCTTCCAACTCAAGCCATTCTATGATTCTATGATTATTTTCCCTCTTGAAATAACTAAGTACTGGCATATTCTGATGTGCAGGTGTTTGAACACTTTGTTTCCTCACAGTTAGTCAGGGCTACAATTCATACAATAACTGCCTTATAGAAAAAAAAAAAACATGACTAGTGCAAATTTTGTACTGCTGGGAACTTTAGTTTTAAATGGTCATTATTCCATATGCAAAAAAGGAGCTGAATTTAACTTATGCTTGAGCACCGTAAGGCTAGATAAGCTTCTGTAAAACCCAAGTGATACCTTTGTCAAAATGACAGAACGTCCAAAATCTGGGTTTTATATCATAATGTTGATGTTTTTCCCCCAATATGCTGTCCAAGGAATTTGAGAAACTTCTGGTCTTGTACTACAATGCACTGTAGACATATGGCTTTGCTCAACCACTGAAGATGATGTGTTGTCAAAGATGCATGCCAGCACTTGTTTCGCCAAATAGTGTACTATGAAGAGCAGGGAATCCAACCTAGTTATCAAAATCTGATGTTTTGAGAGAGCATGAAAAATTTTTAACTGTTATGTTTCCATGACAACAGCTTTTCTTATTTCTAGTTGTCTTCATGATTTATCTTTGCCATTCATGAAAATATGAAGCAGATTGTTTGATGTTTAACAATTAAGAAACCTATTTGTCTCATCTTTACTGCAGAAAATGCACACAACTGCAATTACTGCTCTGCGTAAATTGTACAATACCTAGATCACCTTGAGTTCCTGAGGCCAGCATAATTTTTATGTAATCAGCCTGATTAAATGATAATCAGGCTTCAATGATACTTTATGTCAACAATTAGATAGGTAAAGTTTTGAAGTAGGTGATATGAGAACAAGATTAGGAGCACAAAGGTCAATTTTCTCTTCTTCACTGTGCAAATCTGCTTGAGTAACCTTAAGCAAAAGTGTTGGTTTCTTTTGAGTGCCTCCAATTTTGGATGTTTACTTTCAGGTACTGAATAATTTTCACGGAGCTGAGCAGCTTCAGGTCTCATTTAGAAGAATTTGAAAATACAAACACACTATCTGTCTTTCCTAATAAATAAATAAAATGACTTCTTACAACTATCATAACCAGAGGAAATCACAGTGAACTAATCAATCTCCTTCCAACTCACAAAAGAAGAAAATGGGGAGAGAGAAAGTGTCATTTGTTCTCACTTCGTAGTCACTGTTGTTGCCTTAGGGCTGTACCAAGCTTGCTGCACTCCCCTCTGAAAGACAAGAGAAGAAATCAGATGTGTGTATAGAACTGAATACATTACCACCAGACTCTGAATGCCTTGAGCAGGTGATACAGATACATGTGCAGGCACTCCGCATTGCCCCTGCATGAAGACAAAGCACCATTTATTTCCCTTGTGTTCAAAACCTTCTACTTCAGTGGTATTAGAATGAGAATATTTTTCCTCTGTGGATTGTGTGTGCTTCATATGTAAATATAAAAGATTGAAAATACCTGTTTACTCTTTTGCTGGTGGTTTAGGATTTTGTTTCTGATCACAGTTAATAAGAAATACATGGAACACAGTTTGTTCCATGAGAAGCAGAACTAACGATGCTTGGTTTCCCAGGGACTTTTATTCTTTATCCCTAATCTTTCCCTCCTTACTTCATTAACAACCATAGCTCTCTCCATATAGAAAAACCTGTAGGCAAGAGCCAGCACATAATGTGGCTCACAGCCAGTGCATACTGTGGCTCATGTAGAGCTATTCATATATTGATCAGCTGGCCAGTTTACACATCTGGCCAGCTGTTGCTGTCAAACAGTGTGTTACGAGCTCTGCTTTCACTAGATCTCACTTTTAGTAAAGCACTTTACCTAACCACCCCTTTTTATGAAACTTCTAGGAAAGTACTGGGTTATGTTTTTCAGACAGACAGAAATTGTCCAAAAGATTGAAAAATTAAGGAGTGCCAGGAAAGACAGACATTCAAAGCAATGATCTACATTTTGTACCTGTAAGAAATAAGCTAAAAATATACTACATGAATGTTATAATGTGTCAATGTCAAGTACCCAGAAATTAGAAGATGTAAGAATTAAGATTACCTCTGCAATGTGATTTTAACTGCTTCGTGAATATGCTGTATTTTTTAAAGCATTAGCCGCGTGATCACAAACCGTATTTTCCATCTTCATCTGTAATTTATATAGTTATGAGGAATGCAGCATGATGAAATATGTTTTAGATATTTCTCTGAGATTTCAAACACCAAGGTCAAAGTCCAAATACATGTTGTTGCAGTTAAATGTGCACACAAACACGTGCACAAACAAAATCATGGCAGTATTTTGCTTTAAAGTATCACTACTTCTTACAGAGATATTTAAGATTAGTAGCTATTGATTGGGCTTGTTTCTGCCCTCACTTAATTGATGTAAACAGGGGTTACTCTAACTGAAATCAATAGGGAGCACTGACCTATGTTAAGTTTGATTTACATGGAATTTAAACAGAGTGCTAAATTTTTTCATACTTTTCATGTGTTTCACAGTAATAAGTAGGTATAGGGAGTAGGAATAAAAGGGTTGCATATCCTAAGACTAGTTCTGTTGTAGTTAAGGTCATTGGAGACAAAAATTAAGTGGCAGCTAATAGTCTTTGTATATAAGCCATTTTTAAATGCCACTTCAGGTTTTTTTTGTTTTTTTTTTAATTGGGAGCAAAATTTAGAACTTGTCATTGTTTATATTTTATGTAACTAACAACTAATTATAAATATTTAAGATGCCTTCTATATATCAAATGGAGTTTTGGAATAAAGATTTTCATGGACACACATTAGTCCGTTTAAATCAACTGTAGCATTTCAGCTTTGATACAATTTGTACCATGACATCTAAGCCATTGCTTCTAATTTAGCTGATCTACCTTCCTGAGAGGGAAATAAATACATTTCTTATATGCCTCATCTTCTGAGCCCTCCATCATGTAATCTGGTTGATTTTGGAATCTGATAGGTGTAACATCAGGCATTTCAAGGAAATCTTCAAGATGGATGCAGGCAATGATTGACAGTCTGTGTCCTACTAACTTATGTAAAAAAATAGCTCCTTGAAGCAAATATGGTTTCTTTTGCTTCCATTAAAAAGTGTGTCTTTCTGAAATGACATTCATCTATTCCTTGTCCTATTTTTTTCCTTAGATAAGAGGGGTGATTGCATTTATGTTCCAAATTGACAATGAAGAATGTAGAGCATATATATTCCGTGCAGAGATTATTTCATATTTAGGACGAAATACTGAAGGGTATAAAGGAAAAAGGTCATGTCTTGACCTTAGACCTCGAGATGTTTTGAAAATTTCCCTACTGGATGATTGTAGTTTGATGAATGGAACCTCCAGGTCTAGAGACAACAACGATTAGTAACTGAATATGATTTCGTAGGTGTAATGTATGAAGGTGGTTTGAACACAATGAACTTGTGTTTCATCTTTCACATGGGAAAATTTGAGAGTAATTCTTCTGAAATCAGCAGAATTACATTAGAGCATGGTATTGTCTGTAGAAGAGAAATGGACCAGAATAAATTATTCTGCTGTAACTGTTTTCAAATAATTCCCTTATGGACCTCAGTTCTGGAAAAAAAGTTATTGTGTTAAGAATAATTTTAGTCATTTTTTTTCAGGTAAACCAGGCCTAATCTTCTAATGTCAGAATTTGTTGAGTGTTTTGAAATATTAGCGGTATGACATGGAGGTTTGGATATCAAGTTACTGATTTGATTCTAAAATAATATTCTGGTAATTAGGAGCTTAATGTTAATGTTGACTCAGTTGGTATTCTCAGTACTGCACTGGTGCAGTATTCTTTATCCCAGACACCCTTCACATATAGTATTCTACTTGACTGTTCGGATAGAATAGTGAAAGTCTGGCTTGTTCTTCATCAATAAAAAAATAGATTTCTGCTGTGGTATAATTAATAACATATATAACTGTAAATTTTTGATAGAGGCAAAGCTGTGTAATTTTTGTGACTATTTTATAAACAGGGGGTCAAACATAATTAACAAACTTTTTTTCAGTGAAGACATAGCCTGTGAGAGACAAAATTTACTGCCCAGAGAGAGAAAAAAAATCGTAGAATCATATCATATCCTGAGTTGGAAGGGGCCCACAGTCATCAACTCCTGGCTCCACATAGGACAACACAAAAATTAGCCATATGTCTGAAAGCATTGTCGAAACCCTATAGGGAAGCTATAGAAACAAGCTATTTTCATCCCTTTCTGCTTCTGGCCTATAAAACTTTGGGCTGTCAATATTGTTTGTCAAGTTGTGGGAGCCTCCTTATACTGCTTTAGGAGTTTTTTGGCTGGTTTCAAGAATCTTTTCAGCATGTCTCTATATGGCACTCTGTGTGCAAAACAGTTTTACTCCTCAGTAGGCATTTAAAGCTGTCTTATGTAGTACCTGTGTTGGCAAAACAGTCTTCAATATGCCAGTTAAATATCTATGTTGTGGAAGTCACAATTTAGGTGAGAAATCTTACTCGGAGTGTCACAATTTCACCCTTAAGATCATCTTCATTTGCCTTCTGAGTAGGCTGCTGACTTAAGAGATAGCCAGAAGCAAAGGTGCAAGCCAGAGCAGGCAGAAGAGTGGTCAGACGCGCACGGCCTCATGCACAGCAGCACTGGTAAAGCCGGCAAGCCAGGTGTAGGCAGGAAGGATGATTCTGTCCTGTCAGGCACTGTTCTTTTGCATTCAGTACCAAATTCTGCTACTGACTTACTGTCATTAAAGTAAATGATACTTGCACAAAGCAGCCCTACAACCCGCATACAAGAGTATTTCAATATTGATGCATGTTATCCACTGCATTTTCGATGTTTGACAGGACACGGCTACTTCTTTTAATGCAAATCTTGTACACTATATTCTGTCCAGTACCCTGATCTTAAAATGTATTTTGTAATTCATGGAAGGAGGATCAATCTGAGTAGAGCTGAAACAACATCTTTAGTGAAGAACATCAGTCAGCTTCTCTGAGGAAGAGGAGTTCTGAATGGGCCAACAGGAAGATATAAAGGCAATAAAAACAGTACTATAGTTATTGAGAAATCATTCTTCTGATGGGTTCTAAGATTTCTCTGGACATTCGCAAATTAGCTTGAAATAAGGTGAAACAGCTTCTAGGAGAATATAAAGCTTTGAAGGGGGGAAGTTCAGACATCAGACTGTCACTTGCTGGGGTGCTGAGATTTGTCAGTGATGATCTGTTCACATTAAGGAAATGAGTATGACTTGCTCAGGATGTTTTGTGTCTTGGCAAAAATAGCTTTAAATTTAGGAGTAAGAGTAATTCTGTGTATGTAATATGGAAGTGCATTTCACTTTAAAATATTTGTTCTAAACAATGCATAATGAAAGATCTCATGTGGAAAACTGGTGGAAGTAGGCCAATGGGTAATGAACTCATTTAGAGCTTGCCTATATTGCTGTTTTGGAAATGTACTTTTAGAGATACATGCCAACTAGACTTGGCATGAAAGAAAAATAAATATATAAAGAAGTATAGATTAAGTTTTAAAATAACCAAATAGAATTTTAGTTGCTTTTTTTTCCAGTATTTTCAGCTTTACAATTGCAAATATTCCAGACCTGTTCATATTACAGATGGAATTAGAACACCACTGTAGCAGAATACAATCAAAACCTCCCTCCATTATCTAAACTCAGTCCAAATCTATGTTAATCTGGGCTATACTTCCATGTGTGTTAATGTAATCTGTGAAAAGGAAGGGCTACCTCTTGAGGCTAGAACAACAGAAGAAAAGGTAAGAGCACAAATTTCTTTTTTAGGCATTTAGCAATTAATGTATGTAATTCAGAAATTCCTTTGACTGATACCACATTATTGGCAAGTGGTTCTCACCAAGAGGGTGGAATCAGTGCTTGCTTGTCAAGCTCTGTTCTCCGTGAAGTCTGCCTTGACAGCACATGTTCGTCTTGGCAGGGCTTCTGAGGCAGTATGATAGTAGTGCTTTCCGTCCCAGAGTTGTAAATGGTGCTGCAGTTGACGCATTGTTAACTTAAATGACAGTTGTGGACTACTACTGTGGTTTTACTTCTCAAACTGTGTTTTCCAAGACGAAGCAGCTTGATGTTATATACATCTATATGTGTATTTCTACGTCTACTTCTTAGCTGCTGGCACATAATAGTGTTTAAAACACGCAGATGGGCAGCGCGGTTCCATTTACCTCTGGTGTGCATTCTGTCATTGGCAGCTCATATGAGGAAGCCACAGGGACACATCTCCATACAAATGTGATTTTAAAAAGGCAATTTTCATTTTTTATGGTGGCTTTACAGAGTTTTCACAAAATTTAATGTGCAGATGACTTGCTACAGCATATTGAAAGTCAAAAAGCCTTATTCAACTTTTAACAGATTACATGATGTCTCAAATTTAAAATAACCACAATTATAAAATGTTATTCGTGGTTAGAGACAGTGGACTTCTTTGCAGAGTTTGGTATTTAATCATGCAAGACATTCGGCTGCTCTGAAAAAAAAGACATTAAAAAAATGTGCAGGAGTTTAATCAGTATAATTACTATTTAAATACAGGTTTAAAGTTTTAATGTTTTTAAATTATAGTCCATTATCCTTACAGTGAGTGAAGTGTATACATCGCAAGAAAGACTGTGAATCTTTGTTAATATGGTTATTGCTGTTCTTTAGTACTGTTGCTCTGTTTACCACTGATCTAGCATGTCTGGATAACACTAGCACTGGAGAGAGGAGACTCCTCCGTGGGCCAAGGTAATGTGGCTGCATAAGTAGAGATACCTAATGTCATTAATGCCAATGCCAACTGGAAACTGCGGCAATAGAAGCAAAACTTGTCTCTGGACAAACAGGGCTCTGGGCTAGTGGAAAAGACATCTCATTTAGTCTTTGTTCACTTCTGTAATATCCATTCCCTGTATCTTTCAGAGTAGCAAGTGAAGTACAAGCATCTGTGTCCCATAGATCATCATCTAGACTGTACAGATTTATAATTATTTAAAACAGATTGAAAAAGAAAAATGATTAGGGACATGAAAGACTTCAAAAGTGTTAACTATTTGTGAGTTCATTTCAAACTCTTCCTTCAGTTAACTGAGCTACATTAGCTACAAAGTCTAAAAAGTCTGTGAATTCATACAATTAATTGCCGTGAGAGACAATATATTTAGTCTTTCAATATTTCATGTGCTGTCACTATTCTTAACCCTGCAACACACAGTAAATACCTGGCATTCCTTATACTAGGGAATTCTTGCTTTTGAAACTTTCCAATTGGCTTAGTGCTTGTTAATTATTTTATTGGTTTAAATGATAGCAGTAATAGAAGAAATATTACATTCAGTAATAGATATTTGTGGAATTATTTCTTAAGAGAAAAACGCTAAGAAGATGGACATGTACTGCACACAAACAATAATTAAAATAATATAATAAAATAAATCTTAGTACTTCTGGACATAATGGATAGTCTATATCTTTAGGGTTTTGTAATGATGAGTGAGTAGTGTTTTTTAATTGAGTAAAATAGTAAGTCAAAATATTTTTCTAATAATAATAGTTTTTAGCAGAACCATAGTATGCTATTCATAAATCGTGCAGTTCATGTTAATTATTTTAAAAGACCAGATTGTCTTATTTTTTTATATTGAACAATTTACAGGATCTCTCATAAACATTAAGTTTTCTTTTATGATTTGTCTTTCAAAATAGTTAAATGGCTACAGACCCTTACTGGGGATGCATTTTTGACATAAACTTGGCTGTTCCCCCTGCTTTGTGTAAACATTTGTATCATTCCTGTCAAATTTTGATGATTCCAGAGAGTTTCAATGACTCAGCTGTTCTGGGTATAGTAATGTGTGGCAGTCTGTTATATAGAAAAATTAATAAAAATTATTTATCATAAATAATGGTCACTTGTATAGTACCATCTGATTAAATGGGGTGGCATCAGGGACAATTTTTTTCTAAATTTGTTTTCCTGTCATTCTTTTGAGACTGAAAGTATTACAAAATCATTCCCAGTATCTTTTACTTCCACACACAGTTGTGTCTCAGATTCGTTATCTTTGATATTAAGTTCTGTTCCGCATCTGTTTGAAATACATGGGGTATTGGATTCATCTGCCTCATTTTGGTCTTTAAAATCCTGTGACCCCCACCAAGTTGTTTCATCTTCCAGTTTTAAATATTTTTTTTGTCACTCATTCATGTAAACGTTGGCTCTGTATAATTTAGATCTTATTTAGCTGAGTCAGCTACAGAGAAAATTATTTAGTAAACAGATTCCCCTGGCAACGGAAAATCTAAAAGATTTTTCACACTTTCTGCATTGTTCTGACTAAATCAGTGAATCAATATATATACACACACATATATATATGTACATTTATGTGTGTATGATAAATAAATCAGTGGAAATAATCCCTTTCAAAATTTCAGAATTTCCCAGAAAAGAATATTACTGAACATTCTTTAGGTGTGAAATTCCTAAAAGATCAGCAAGTCACTTCTGTTCCTCAGTTTTTTATTGGAAAATGGAAGTACTGATATTTTCTTCCATATTAGGAGGTGAGATCTAGAGATATAAACGAGATCTACTTGAAAGATATGCTACCTAAGATTGTTATATTACTGTTCTATTGTATATGCATATTCTTCCAAAATAAATAAAATTTACCCTAAATAAAGTTTGTCCTTTATTTTTTTACCAAGGCTTTGATTTTGGTGTTTCTGTTTACTTTTTCTGAACTGCAACCCCCAGTTATCTTGATAGCCTGGAAGTGTAGTCATAAATGTGTTTCAGTTTTAGTCCTTGATGCAAATTTTTTTCAGTAACTGAGAACGCAATGCAAATGAATTGAAATTATGACTGTAGATTCACTGTAATTGTTAATAATTCATTAGTTTTGCAAATGCATTGTATTGTGAGTCATTCAAATTTCAGAAAAGTAAAATTCCATCATCTCCAAGTTCTTAAAATACTTACTTTACAGTATCTGTGTTTGTAAAGATACTGTTGTATCTCTGTTACTGTTACTGTTGTAACAAAAATCTCTTGGAATATTGAATAACTTTTGAGCCTGACCTCTTATACTTTACAGTTCCACTACTGATGGATCAGAATGGTGGGTAGAGAATATAGTTGTGACATACGTAACACTTTTAAATTTAAAAATTGTTTCAACAGGCTGCTTGAATTTCTGATTTACTAACCTTTCCAGGGATTATCATTACCAAAATGTAGCCCAATTTATCCATATTGGGAAAAAGTATTGGGAAACAGCTGAGTATATCCTATCACAATTCTGTATTTTTAAGGTAACTTTTTTTTTTTTTTAAACTTTGTGTTTTAGGACTTCTGCAATTCAATTTCTGCTATACAAATTCTTCTGTGATTCTTTTTTTTTTTTTCAAAAATAAAATATCAGGAGCGAGACTAGGATCATGTTGTCACACTAACTCATAAATTATATGGTCTTTAAAATATCCTCTAAAGTTTATATGCAACTGCATTTTAAGAGGATTTTATTAAAATAATAAAATCCTGCCATGGGCTATGCCTTACTCATTTTAGCCATTAGTTTTAAACCATTTCCAGGAAAATAATTTAGTTCCTTGGCATGACTTTGCTTTTTAATTTTTGCTTTTTGCTTTTTTTTTTTTTTTCCCTCTTTGGCACATGTTACATTGTAATATCTTTAGTTTCACTCTTGATCAATAATAGCAACGCGGTTTGTTCCAAGTGGCCAACATTAAAGATTCTTTTTCAGTCTCTTTGTAAGGCATCTGTAGGCTTGACAGTTTCTTTTCTGAATCTTCAGTGCATGTAGGTTAATCCACATCTATTTAAGTACAAACTGATGTTGATTCAAGGGGATGTTATATCATATTTTGGAAATAAGAATGAAATGAAACATTGGATTTACTCTAAAAATTTAGATTGTTTTGTTGTAAGAATACAGAAATTACTGGAACAGAACCAAACCAGTTTTCAGATTCACTCCCCTGTAATTTTAGCCAGTCATGCCGTAAATTTTTAGCTCAGGAGGATCAATGAAACCTCATGCAGATTTCAGATCGTTTCCCAACACCTCGTAGCAAACTTTAGACCTGTAAAATGGTGAAGAAACACAACCACAATGTGTTTTAAGAATACAGCAAGAGCAATTCATGCAGAAGCTCTCTGTTTCTTAAAAAGTAAAGTTTCATCCTGAAACGTAAAACAGAGTTTTATTAGGTGAATAGCCCAAATAAGAAGACAAAGTGGTCTGTGTCCTGGACAATAGAGGAGCCAATGCTTTCTACCCATCTGGCGAGGAAAACCTTGTCCTGATTGAGAATCCTGTGTCTGATTAAGCCCTGAATATGTAAGACACAGAAAGGAAGTACTTCAGAGAATGTGACAACAGCAAAAATATCAGCATAACCTTACATTCTCTCTTAAGGTAATACAAGGGAAAGCAGTCTCTAGCAATCACATAACGAACCAAGAACAATGATCATTTTGAACCCTTGCAAGTAGCAGTACCAATGAAACATGGGATTCATACAATATAAATGGCGCAAACAAGCACGAGAAAATAGCAGTATTAGGTCTTTCATATGCCTGATGTTTTTTATTTTTGTTTCTACCATAGAACCTAACATGAGAGAGTTCAGTTTTTACTGTGGTGTTCAGTTAAATGAACCTTAAGAGAGTCTTAAAGGGTGAAATTTCAAAGGTGAAAAGACTGAGCAGAAAATATAGAGTTAAGCTATACCATGTGCATGTGATCTATTATGAAGTGATAAGAAGTCCAGAGCAGAAGGGACCAGAGGTGAAATTGTAGTTTCAAAAGCACCTATGATTTCTCCAATAAAAATTAATGGCAGCAGAATTATACGAGTATTAACTGCTATTGAGAACACTGTCCCAGATGTGCTGTACAGCTGCTATTATCCTTTTTTATGGAATACCTCACTGTGAATAGATGAACCAAATTAAACCCACATTTTTGTTAATTTAATGACAAGCAGTATATGGAGTAAGTGCCCTGTTTCAATTTTTTTAATTGCTTTTTAATAAAATACTTGCTTGCTCCCTTAGAAGACTTCAGTTCTTCCTTTCTTTGAAGTGTACTTCTCTGAGTATAAATGTTTTATTACTCACAAAGAGAAACTGTTTGAACCTGAACTCAGATTTGAGTGTGAGGTGAAGAGGCAAAGTTACTTTCCTTTAAAGTTCAGCTTACTTTTGAGTAGAGAAAATGCAAATGCCACAAATTCACTAATTTTACAGCAGCAGGGTCAGGTTCTGTTCTGTTTTGCTACCTGAATAGCACAATCCTCTTTTTACGTATCAGCATCCACAGTATTGTGAAGCATCAATCTACCTACCTTGCCACATGCTGAGTTTATTTCTTGGTGATGATTTCCTATTGCTTTATACCTTAGGTCATTGTTTCCTATGTACCTTGCAAATGGAAAACAAACAAACAAACAAAAAACTGTTATCAAATTGTGATGATTGGGACAGTATCCTTTTTCAGGGGTAAAAAATTACAGCACTACAAAACAGGTTTAATGGCTTTGGTCATTTGGGATCTGACTTCAGACAGCGTGGTCATGCTCTTCATTTTGCCTCTACTACTGGATGAAAGCAGCAGAGAGGCAACAGCTCAGTTGATCTTTGTTGATTTAGTATCAAAAACTTTGGTCACACATCTGCTACAACCACAGTCTGAGATTGTCCCAGACAAAACCCTGTCCCATCCACCCCTCCCAATACTGCTTCTCAAAGGAAACAGTATCACCTGTAGACATGGTTACACCTAATCCATCTTTATTCCCCAGTCATGCTGTAAACACTACCTAGACATTTGCAGCTGTTCTAGCACCCATCTCCTCAAGGCAAATAGAACACTGTAAGAGCCAAGTTGTTGGCAGCTGTCTTCTATTGCTCAGGGAAGGCTGTGAAGAACATATTGTAAAACATACAATTATATTTAATATGTGAATTGTAAACAATCTTAGTATCCATAAGCATAATCACACACGGAGCTGTGAAAACTTCCAATAGCAACTGGATGTATGCAATTGCAACCAAAAGTGGAATCTGACTCTCCAGTCTGTGTGAAATCAAAACCTTTCATTAATCAAAAATCAGTTGTGTTAAACTTTAGGCAGGGGATAATAAACCCAAAGAGGTATTTCCAGCTAAGATAACTTAGTAAGAAAAGAAATTGTCTTACTAGGATATGAAATTCATAATGCTGACTTAATTAATTTAAGCTATTGAGTCTTTTTTGTTTTGTTTTGTTTTTCATATCTTTCCTAATATAGAACTTCTAGAAATCGGAGAATTTGTTAATTGTTTATTTTTGGTTTGTTTTGGATTTTTTTTTGACTAATGGGTTTTGAAAAGTTGACCTTAATTTTACCTTAATGTTTTAAACAAGGTGCTGTGGTGCTGGAATGACTTAAAATGAAATATGCATTTTTAGAAATAACTAGGAGATTGGCATGAGGAAGTCTTTCATTATCTTTAAAAAAGTAGAACCACTGTATCTTTATTGTCATTAAGAAATAAAAGGGAGCCAAATGCAGTACACAGTTTTTCATAAGAAAGTGTTATAAGACAGTCACTGTTTGGAGAGGCTTTATCCAATTTTTAAATATCTGTATCACAAAGACTGGAATTAATGTTGAGCTTCTATTGCTTTTTAGGTATATGTAAGTATGTATACATGTGTGCTGTTAATATACTATACGAGTTCTTCTCATGATTTTGCTTAGTTATTTAAAATTGGAACTAGTTTCATGTCTCACCTTGCATGTTTCTGGTATCAATGACAACAGGTGCTGCACTTTTCGAGTGGCATGTTTTAATACACTTTCATCCTCAAACGTGTTCTCTGTAATGTTGTTGAAAATATGACCTTTTTAATTCCCCTGAAGTTACTTGTTTTGTTTAACCATTTTATTAGACTGCACTATGTACTTCATACAGGTAAATCTCTTTCCTTAGGAGGCAAGAAAGGCTCCTTTTGTTGTACTCATGTGGTTGCAGGCATTTACTGGCATTTGCAAACCAGCCAGATTCTTTCGTGTCCCCTTGGACAATGATTATTCTCAGAAGCTTGTGAGGATTCAGTGATGCAGCCGACTTAATTCTGTCCATTTTTAGTTTTATTGGGAACAATCAACAGGATTACAGGAAGGAAGTCTGCTAATTGCAGTCTCCAACTACCTTGCAGGATCCAGTGGTGTGAGAAAATAATAGAAAATTAATGTCTGCATTAGTTTATTTACTATCTGTAAATTTGCAAGTAAGCAAATGGAATTCTGAATCCAATAACATATAAACTATGCCACTATCTTTTCTATTAATTTTACCTTCTGTTGTTGAGTATACATATTTTTAAATCACTCCTGGGCTTGGTCAGTATTTTTCACACACTCTCAAGTATTACACCTGCTAGTTTCAGCAGGATATTAAGTTGAAAATCTATTTCAAAAGCAGCTATGGCTGCAGATCATAATAGAAAGCTTCTTTGGTGTTAGACCAATAAATAAATTAGAAGAAGGGCTTTAAGCTCTGCATGATAGAATGAGCTGAAAGTAGGGCAGAGAAAGAACAACCTTTGTAACAAGCCTAGCCTGGAGCTAAGGAGAATCAGAAGTTCATTGTGTATTTCAGTACATGGTGCAACAACATTATGAAGAGTTGGTGACTGAGGTTTTTTACTGCCTCAGGATGCCGGTGATTCAGCTGTATATAATGGTAGGGAATGCCAAGAATGCACTAAATAAATCCTGTCTCTGTAACTCAGAATTTCATACTGGAGCTATGGGTAGGATGGAAAGCTGGACATGAGTTTGTAGCCGGCAGGATGCAGTATGGTCCTGTTTGTTGTACTTACTCGATCACTCGGTGAGAACACAGAGTGTATTTTATTACTGTGATTTCATAAAAAGAAGAAATAAAAACACAATAGAAATAAGGCATGAATTGATGGCATATACAAAATTTACTTGTGGACTAAGAGAAGCATCAAATTTGAAGATGGTAGGACATGTTCTCTTGAAAATCAGTGAGGCAAACACTGAACAGAGCAGTGGATGCCTAAACCACCCACCATTTGAGAACCATAAACTTCAGGGTTTTGCTTATTTCTGAAGTACATTTACAAGATGTCCTATCTGATCCTCCTTTCTGCTGTGCGTGTTCCGCTTCTGAAAGCACGATAAACAGTACACATATATGTGTTTGCATAAAACAATTTGAAAGTATGGATCCATTGAGCTGTTCACATGCTTGTAATTTGCAACAAAATTAACATGTTTGAAGTACTGAATTAAGGCTAGATTTTTAGTTTAAACTATTGAGTTAGAACTTTACTAAGACACAATTTTTCATCCTTTTCTGCTCTTTTAAATTTCTCAGCTGTTGGTTTTCTACTTCTTTTCTAAACCTCTCCAACTTTGAAATACTGTATTAAAAATACTGATACCTGATGAAAATACTTGAGTACTTGATACATAAACATTGCCTTGACCAGTTGATATCTGAGCTACAGTATTTTGAATTGTGAGTGCATAGTATTTCCTCTTTCATGAGTGTTGTCTGTAGAAAAATCACAACCACTTGAAAACAGGATTTCCCAAAGTGTAATTCACCATAGTGACTTTGTTAATGCTGCTCACAGTGATTTTTTGCTTAGAGGCGGAGTGAAAGCAGCCTTCAGGAGTGCTTGGGTATAACTTAAGTGACAAATCTGAAAAAAGTAAACTGCCGTAGCAGCAAAATTTCCCAGTGTTTGAGATGATCATTTAAAATGAAAAGGATTAGTCTGGTTCCATTATTGTAAAAACAAAACAAAACAAAACAACCGTGATTTCTTTAAGATGGAATTGATGTTTATTTCTCTTCCTATTCCAGTAATTCCCATCTCTTTTTCCTTTACATTAAATCCATAGCAGTTTCTCATGACTGATAAAAAATCAGTCATGTGAAGTGCTCTTTCTAACCTAGCTGCTACACCTTTGCACAAAATTCAGTCAACTCTTTAAAACAGAAACAGCCGGATTCCTTGGGGGAGTAGCCCTTGGGCAGGCAGGCTGCTTGGGTTAGCCAGGTAAACAGAAGAACTTAGTGAGCAAGAGGCAAAGCTATAAACCTAGGAGAAAATCTTTGTTAGATCTTTTAACTTCAAAATGTTTAGGCTTATGATAAAAAAATGCACCTAAAGCCTCTCCGAACAGCAGCCCTGTAAAGAGGGCTTCATGGAAGAGCAGAGCGATGAACCATTCCATCTCTTCTGGGGCACTGGTGTTCCTGTGCAAAACAGAGTTAAAGACTCGCTGGGACAGAAGACGCAAGCGGAATCCAAACTCCATCCTTTGCTCCAAGTAACTTCTTTCCAGGGACTATATCACGTCCATGAATCTCCTATGAGATGAGACCCTGCATATTTTCTGATGGTTATATCCAGATACAAACTAGCTGTAATCTGGCTGAGAGAAGAGCTTTTCCTAATTTTGCTATGGGTTTATGTGTCTTGGAACAGGCTACAGTCGGAGAAGCTGGATGAATGCTTGCCTATTATGTAGTCTATGCTGAGGTTTGGCTTCTGAGACTGTTGTGTTAATTGTGCCGTATCTGAAGTTATCTAGGTTATGTCTATGTGAGCTGTGTGAGTTCAGTAATTAAAATGCAGGAAGTATTCTAGATCAATTCCGACAATGAGATTTATCCTGTGCCACTTTGGTACTTCCAAATAGCGTTTCTCTCAAAATTCTTCATCAACCATCTTCCTAGTTCCAATTTACTTAATACTCATGTTTTCTTGTTAGACTTTGGACTGATCCTGAGTTAATAATACTCATTTAGCATTGAGTTAAATTAACCATTGTTACACTGTGAATTGGATGACAATTCTTTAATAGCTCATAATTTTATAATGCTGCTTTATCTATATGATGAAAAACATCATAAATAGCTATTATGTTTACAAGTGTTCATTTCCTTTATTGGTATCCATAAACAGCAAAAATATTAATCACAGAAAACAAACTGCAAAAGGCAGTAATTCAACAATAATATAATAACATGTTGAGTTGAGAAGCCCCTTATAGATGTTTCTAAACTATTGGTGAAAAGAGAAGAAACTAGGAGGGGAAATACTTTCATTTAGATCAGAAGGAAACAAGGGGTTGTGTGGGTTTATGTTTAAGAGATACAGTATTTATTAAATACTGAGAAGTTGAATGATAAATGGTTTGCCAACTTTCTTCATTATCTTAATTTCTTGGGAAGATATTAATGTTTTGATTCATGTTTGTGGTTTTTAGAATTGACTCAACACAGCAGGGAGCTCTTTAAAGTGTATGCTTGCCTCCTCCCTATGTTAAGCAGGAAGGTGGTGGTCGCCTTTCCACTTGTGCTGCTTCCAGAGAGCATCCTTCCTCAAGTTTTAGAAATGGTAATTCACTGCTGCTTGGACCAACAGTGAAAGAGGGGCCATTTTCTAAGGTAGGATGGGGAAATGACGTGGCTGTCATTAATTCGTCCTCTTTCAGTGAGCTCATTTTAAGCAGCATTGCAACATTTCTGTGCTAGGGCCAGAAAGGCACAGTAGTGATTTTGTGCCTCATTTACTTCAAATATCCCCTAATTGTTGCTTGAGGGTTCTAAAGTAGAGGCATGGCAATAAAAGAATGCTCATAACTTTTCACAGTTGTGGTAGTAATAATATGTTTTGTATTTATTGCAGTAAAGGCTGGTAATGGATAACTCAATTAGTTCAGACTCCGTTAGTTAGGACACTGTTCAAATGGTGTACTTCAAACAGCTAATAACTTAAAAGATTAGAAGATGACAAAGAAGCATAAGAGAAGAGAAAGGAGAGTGGATAATGATAATTAGAGGTTTTAGCACAAACAAGTGGTGTGAAATACTTGACCATTAAGCTTTTACTACTTGTTTTCTGCATGTATGACAGCAGGAGAAACTTAACAGTGGAGGAGATGCTGGCCTCATAGATTCTGACTGGGAATTCCTTGCATGTGGAACAATCTGATTTTTCACTTCAGCGTGACTGGCAGCTAAAACGTAGAGGCTGGCCTTTCAGGAAGATAGTATGATAGGAAAGGTTCAATTAATTTTTTGAGAGCTTTCCAATTTAGGGCAAGATGTTCTGGGTTTGAAAGGTAGAATTGAGATCCAGTGATAATAAATAAAAATATAAAAATGATGTAGGAGTTAGTGATAATCTAGAAAATGATTTTCCCTACCAGTATTTTGAACTGATTAGAACAGGAGTGATAAGTGAGTGCAGTAGGGACTTGAGACATCAAAGTCAGTAGGAAATTGATGACTATTAGATTATAGTTCTTTCAGAATTCAAAAAATCAGAAAAAAGTTGCAGGATTTGAACAGTTATGATTCTTTCCTGCTGAAAGCTGTGGTTCATTTACTAGTATTGTACTCTGTAGCTAATTAATAGCCTACATGAAAATATTGTAGTTAATTATGTGGTCATTAATATCCCACAAAGAAGGACTCTTGGTTTCAGTACACAAACTACTGCAAAGAAAGATTCCAGTTTAATTACAATTAACACTAAAGCAAGGAAGAGAAATTATTGTTAATTATATTTAACACCATGTTAAATCCTTCCTATCTTTCTGTAAAAGGACATCATGAGATTTATTGGGTTTTATTGCCATGGGTTGCAGCGATATTCTTTTTTTACTCCTACAGTTTTACTTTTGGAACAAACTTCTAAAAATGGTATTTTAAGAACTTTTTGGATTCAGTTCCTTTAAAAAAAACTCTTTGCTATCATACTCTTTATAATTTAAAAAATAACAAACATTGCTACGATGCCACTAAATGAAATTTTCATTTAAACTACAAAAGCAAAATGGACTTCCATAATATTCTTCTACAATCAATTCTGCATAAAAATTAGATTAGCATTGTGGTCACCCCGGCAGGCAGCTCAGCACCACACAGCCGTTCACTCACTCTCCCCCCATCCCCCCTGCCCAGTGGGACGGGGGAAAGAAATGGAAGAAAAAAGGTAAAAGCTTGTGGGCTGAGATAAAGACAGTTTAACAGGACAGAAAAGGAAGGGAAAATAGTAATAATAGTAATAATAATAAAAGAGTATACAAAGCAAGTGATGCACAATGCAATTGCTCAACACCCACTGACCGATGCCCAGCCTGTTCCCGAGCAGCGGCCCCCCCTTTGCCCCGGCCAGCCCCCCCAGTTTTATTGTTCAGCATGACGTCATATGGTATGGAATATCCCTTTGGTCAGTCCGGGTCAGCTGTCCTGGTCCTGTCCCCTCCCAGCTCCTTGTGCACCCCCAGCCTCCTCGCTGGCAGGGCAGCACAAGAAGCAAAAAAGTCCTTGGATCTGTGTAAGCACTGCTCTGCAACAACTAAAACATCGCCACTATTTTCATCAAAAATCCAAAACACAGCATTGTGTGAGCCTCTATGAAGAAAATTATCTCTGTCCCAGCCAAAACCATGACAAGTAGGATATTCACTTTGAGATTAGATGCCATATCAATACTAAATCATGTCCAAAATTTGTATTCAGACTAGATACTACTGGAATTGTCTGTGTTGTTTTTGTGAGAATTCTATCAAGTTGGGTTGAAAATTGGCATTTTCAGATCTGTCATGAAATCAGAACTGAAGGGATTAATTTGTTTGAGGAATTTCCTGTTAAGAATTATTTCTCCTTCCCCAATTTATTTTAAGATTGCAATGACTATCTTACCTGGTGAGGTATGTATATCATGTAGAGGCATTATTTTAATGTCTGTTCTGTTTTATATCTTGCATCTTGATTTGCAATTAAATAAACATGAAGGGCATCTTCCAAATCATAAACACATTAATGCCTGGAATATATGAAGAATTTGAGGAATAAATCAAAACTGATTTTTTTGAACTATATTCCTGTGGTTTTTTGTTTGTTTGTTTGTTTCTATAATACATGAAGTGTGCACAAACATTCTATAATTAAAAAATAAGCCTGTAGAATTTCATGTTTTCATTACTAAACTTCTAAACCAATAAAAACTTAGCACTAATGTAAAATAAGATAAAATCAAGAAAGTATTGCAGCATGTTAGGTGTTAGGATTATTAAATCCAATTGGATGAATCTATTTGCTGGCAATACAGATGTATTTTGTAGAAATATTACTTTATAAGGTTTTAGGTTATTTTCCAACATAAGGACAAGTTTATTCATATAGTCATCACTTCCATTTTTATCAGTATCAAAGGTATTTATGACCCTATTTATTACTCAGTGATTACTATTAATCTGCTCCCTAGTAATCTTTGCCTGTAAAAAAATGACAGGAGATCAATTTGCCTGGTTTCCTCAGTGCACTACTACTACTCTTGTTGGCTTTGTCTTCAGTAAAACTCAGTATAAAAGACAGAATTGGACCCAAGCTTAAAAACTTGTTGTGTCTCAGTCACTGATCTGGCAAGACCAGATCCCTCGTAGCACAGACTATACTCAACTCTCATCAAAATATTTGAACCACAGGGTATATTTAACTGCAAAGCTCTTAGCAATGTCAGGTTTCAAACGTATTTGACTCAATGAAATTTACTGAATATCAGTAAGTTCAATCTCTCTCATGCTTTTATCTTTAAAATATGAGAAGAAACTAGTTCTTTAAGATGAACTGCCTGACTAAAAAAGTTGTTCTACAGTAAATACTCTCCATTCACTTTCATAATGATGCATACATATCCTCTGCAAGTATTGTGACTAGATTCCAGCTGAATATTTGTGTGAAATTATTTTTTAGCTTTTATTGAAGAATAGTTGCCTGCAAACCCATAATTAGGAAGTACTCCTTGCTTTAGCTCTCATTCAGGATCGGTGTTCTGAAAAGTGCCTTTCATGTAACATTTTTGCCAGTAGCAACTTTTAATCTTGCAAATATCATCTACAGCTATAAAACTTAACAAAAATATGGACGGCAAAGATCTCAAGAAAATGTAATTTAGTGCTGGATGGTTATACATATCTTTTTTGTGTACGCATACACTTTTCTGTAGCATTACAGCGTCATATTCGTATCTGAGAAAGAAGTTTTATATTGACCTATTCAGCATACTCTATGATAATGTATTACTACTGAATATCATTATATTGTAATTTGCATACTCAATTTATTTTTAAATGAAAAAAAAAAGAAATTATATATATATAGGTGTAGGTGCATCTCTTTAACCTAATAATTTTAAAAGGAAAGTAACTCATTATGGAAGGGACACAAGTTATTTAGGAATAGCGCAGCCAAACCTAAGTGGCCCCATATCCAAACATCTTTACAACAGCTATAGAATAATGATATAATGTTAGTCTTTAAATGTTAGTTTTTTCCTCCTGTTACTACTGATTGTAGTACTACGCACCCAGGTAACCATGGACAGCAAGTCCAGGCACTACTAATTGTAGTACTACTAATACTAATTAGTACTATAACCTCAGGCAGAGTCAACATTTTATGGCCTAAATAAGGATGCAGCTAAGCTCAGTGTGGTAGCTGTTGAAATACAAAGTACATACACTCTCATAAACCCAGTTTCCAACCCCTGAAAACATAAGGGTGAGGGGGTTGACGTGTTGTTTAGCCTTCATGAAAACTGTTATGTTCTAAGTAAGTGCAAGTTAGAACACAGATCACATTTCTTCTTCCTGGCTTTAATGACAGGCAGTTTATTCCTCTTGTCAACATCCTGATCCTGATGACTAAAAGAAACAAAATATACAATTTTTTTCTGTAAATTGTTATCCATGTAGTTTACCAGTGGTTCAGTGCAGACTTTCTGGTTTATGAAAGCCCTGGAACCATTTTTTAAGGAAACAATGACATTATGATAGTGAAAATAATATACAAGTGCATCAGAATTAACAAACAGTTGACACTGAGATTTTTTTTTTCTGTTATTCTATTATTGAAAGGCAAACAAACCCCATTTCTCAAGAGTTTCAAGGAAGTTAAAGGCAACATCAGAAAACTGCAATACTTACAGCCTTCTTCTTCCGTTTTGAATACTACATGATAAAGGGTTGTTAGCAGCTTTTGAATGAAGAAAACCAGAAATTTTTAACAGAAGCTACATTTTTAGTAGATGTTCTAAGATACCCGAGATATATACACCAAGACTGTATAGCCAATCTTGTACAAAATCATAAGGTGATTTACTAAGTTGGAAGACAGTAATTGAATTACACCTACCAAGAGTGTATTCAAGCACAGAAAGGTCAGAAGACTTGCTGTCTATGGTTAGCTGAGTGCAAAGCAGAAAACACGGACATGCAGGAACAGTCTTTAAACGTGTATCACACTGTAAAATGTAACGTACAACTATTATTCACAATTAATCAATATATGGATAGATTACGTGATTTGTCAATGTGTAGGAAGACTTACACTGTCAGAAAGAGAGCTATTCCTGTGGATTTTTATCCAAACTTTCATATTAGGGAGGTGAATCTATCCTTCAATTAGAATTCAAGAACTTTGGTAATACTGATAGTAATCTGAGGGACCAGGGCTATGGCGGGCAGGGTCTAATGTTATACAAAGCAGTGGGGAAGAGATTTAATCATGGCTTTGTCCTGCTAGACAAAAGAGCCATTTCTTGGTTTGTTGTATTAATGAACAAAAATGATATAACGTAAACCCTGGTACAGCATCAGTCACATTTATATGAAAAGTAGTATCATAGTTCTGGTGAAATCAGGTAAATAATTTTATTCTATTCCTGTCAAAAATCATTTTCATCTGCCAGGATACTAGACTATAACCTGGAAGTGTGACAATATTTCATGAAATCATATTTACTATTTTTGAGACTTCTTTTAGATGGCAGAAACATGCTCAGAAAATCATTATTTTTTGTAGCTTGTGTGAATCAGTGTAAAAGAAATGTCTATGAATGTTTGTTCCAGTATTTGTAGAACAGATTATCCTATAAATAGTTAATGTTTTATTAGCCGAAGCGTTAGTACCCCATTGTCATCAAGGTAACCAAACGTAGGCTAGATTTGTAGGACGGTTAATGAAATCAATCCTTGCTGGTCTGTACGTTCTTCCATTCACTACTGCATTCTGTTAGGAGTCTACTTCCAATTAGATTATCAGCTCACCTTTCTGAAATTCTTCTTGAAGGGCATTGCTATGTATTTATACTGATAGGAAAACGTATCAGAGTATGGAATAAAGAACTAATTGGCAAGGCAGTTTCTGAGTGCTCTGTGAGACTCTATGTTCTCTCTTTTTTTTAAGTAGAACAAAATGAGAAATTGACCTCTGTATCACCTCAAGTGTAAACCTGCAATAGCAAAATAATTGCTCAATATCTTGCTTAGAGGCTGCAGAAGTATACCAGAAGGCTCCTGAGCAGGCCTGGAGTGAGTCTTGTAAATAAAGAGAAAAACTTGAATCTCCTAAGGCTGGTTTGTTCTCAAGGCCATGCTTTAATTACCATAATGTTTATTTGTGAAAGATAAACAATTTAAAACTATAAGGGGCTTTTTCTCAAAATACAATCAATGGGTTCGAGATGTAAGCATGATATTAGCTGCTATAACTTGGAGGTGGGGGACTGGAATAAAATACTTTTCAGTGTATTCTGGTTTACGCACCGTTTGTGTATGCGTTTCTGTTGCCTTACTCATCCAGCCCTTTACTTTTTTCTCTGCGCAGTCATGGGTCTTGAATTAGTTAGAATTTGTTGAGTACATTTAACATGTGCTTAATTAGGTCAATCACTTCAAATATCCTATCAGCATTTTTTGCTAAGCACATGATGCTTAAAATAGTTCCAGGATGTTTTAATATACATNGGAGTCAAAAAAACTTCAGTCACCTGCCTGTTTTATAATCCTTAAAGAAGTTTATAAAATAGGTCCTATTTTAGAAAACATGATGTTTATATTTGACTTCTGTAGTTCTTCAGAACTAATAGACATACCAGAAATACTTCTAGATTCTTAAAAATTAAGTTAATTTTAAAAATGAATGTGAAAACAAGCCTTGCAAACAGCTCTTACATGTCTCTCTTTAAATACTGGCAGTCTATGTAGGTTGATCCCTCTGTAGATTTTCTGTCTTTGGAAGTAACATAAAATCAAAATTAAGAATATTGTCATTATTTACTAACCCAGAGACTCTGTGTAGACTGTTTTAATATATGGAAAATGATAAGATTCTGGGGAAGAAATTGTCTGTCCCTTTTTGAGAACACTTTTTTTTTTTTTCCTGAGGATGTGTAGTGTATTACAGATATATGGAGCCATAATCCAGTTTAGAGTCCAAAATAATTCAGATGGATATATGACATCACATCCTTTTTAAAGAATTATTGCATTCTGAAAGCAAAGACCCTTTTAAAAACAGAATTCTCTTAATCTTTATTTCCAAGAAGGAAATGCACAGTACTTGCACAAACCTCACCACTGCTAATTCTTACTGAAAAACAGAACACCATTGGTTCCAGGCCATGATCACTAAACTTGTGTCTTCTTTGACTAGCTTTTGAAGAGATATCTGTTCCTTTATGAAGAAGGGCTCAGTAAGTTAATTCTGGCAAACGGCCCAGCTTAACTGTTCACCACAAAATCATATTGAATATTTAAACAAATATTTTTAAATGTATATATCAAACAGGAGTATTGAATTTACAGATGGATACCAATCTGGTTTATATTATCCCAAATAATAACTACCCTATGGCCATTTTTGATACTATTCCAGTATCTTCCTCTAAATTTATCTTGACTTGGAACAAAAATATTTAGCCATAAGCTTCAGTATAAGGATGTATTTTAACCTGGTGTCTGTATCCATTTAAGTGTTTTCTTTTTACTTATACATATATAAATTAAACATTTTTATCAGACCAGTTAATTGCTCTTGAGCAAGACTTTATAAAGACTTGAACAGGATGATATTACAGATTTGAAAAAAATGAGAAACGCAGCTTTAATGAGAATGCAAATGAGAATTACTAAGGTTCAGTGAAGGTCAGAGCAGCTTAATCATCAATTTATGTCAGCAACTTCTCACAAGTAACAAATGAGTATTAATAAATACTGTTGTCTTAACAGATTAAACCACAAAATTATGATTGCTCTAGAATTTGACCAGCTGTCCTCATACACATGCAGTACAGTTTAAGTTGTCTCTTTTATCTACAGATTCAAGAATAAGCTATGTAGGCATTGTTTATATATATATATATATTTATAAATTAACACTTTAAATGACTTTGTATGGTGTACTAACAGGAGTTCTAAAAACATGTTATAGTTGTGTTTAAGAGATCACTTTTTTTCCCTGAAAAAAACAGTTTTAATCACGATGAATTTGTAAAATATTTGTCTCAGTTAAATATAGATAAGTTGCATGGATATGCTCCTACGAAGTTGAATAAAAATCCTGAATTTCCTAGGGCAAAATTACTTCATTAAAATTTAATTTGAATCTCTTTCTACCTTGTAAATTACATCCCTACAACTATATGGTTTTCAGGAACAGAATGTAATGTTGAGAGGGAAAACAGAAAAATGATCTCCCTTTTATCAGAAACATTCAGGAAACCCAAACAGAAGAACCGAAGAAAGGAAACTTTGCTGTAGCGTTTTTTTTCTTTACCTAAGTTTCTACTTTGACTGTTTGAATATATTTATTGCTCAACAAATATATTCCTTTGATGGAAGTAAAATTAAGCTTAAAATGATATCATTAGAAAAGAAGAATTTTACTCTGTACAGTTGTAGATAAATGCGTAAGTATTTCCCCAATAAGAATATGGCCAGTTATTGCTGTAGACAGATGCTTCAATTTTAAGGAAAGCTTTCTGATCTGAAAATAAGCCTGTTATGTCACAGTTCCCCTAGTTTATACATCTTTTGGGTATCTAGATAATCAGGTAAGAGGAAGGATTAATTAATACAGGCACAATTCTTTGCAAACGTGACTTAATAGCTGCTGGATCATTAAAAATTCCCACTCTGACAGCTTGCGGTGTGGGCTGCGCTTATGAGCTACTTTCTACATCAAACTGTTTAGACAAGCCCAAAAAAACATGCGCAAACAACCAAATTAACAGAACATTTTTTTTCTTGAGAAAGTTTCCAGCATCAGACAATCACACTCAATTATCTCTTGCTATCTTAGACAGTAAGTGAAATCGAATGAGTACTGCAAATCAGTTTGGAAGCCAACAAACAGTTTCCCTTCTTATATCAAGACGTGCAATCTAAAGTCAGAATATTAATTTCATAATGCATGAAACCTCCCTATAGGTGAGGTTAAATAGTACTAAAAAGTAAATTTTAGCAGGAGGAAAACTTCAAGCTATGAAATTGAAAATTGCAGAAAATATGAAACACTAATTACTGTTAAGCATTTACAGAGAAGACTGAATTAAGGACTTCTTAATAAATAAAGAATGCCACATCAAATCTTAGTTGTATGAGAAGATAACTTCTCAAAAGCTTGAATTACACTGGGGAGCACGTAGTGAGTGACACCTGCCCTGTCAAACTGGTTATGGCTGACGTAATTTCATGTGTGTGCACAGAGCTGCAAAACAGAAGGAAGGCAGATCAGATCTTGTCCTTCTCCTGTGGTACAAATTGTACAGCAACATGGCTCTGAGCAAACCTTGTTTTGGTATTTTGTACAGGTCAGATTGGTAGCTTGGGTGGGTGAGGATATTATAATCCTCTGTCCTCCTCATTACGACCACACGGACCTGTGTTTCCTATAATGGGGTAGGGAATTTATTGCTGTGAAGCCTGTTGTCACTCTTCAAGTACTGCAGTCAGTGCATCTTTAATCTCATTTATATGCACCCTAAACACCAACATGCTTTTTTTTTTTTTTCCTAACTGAGGTTGTATTATATATTTGTAACTACAGTAGTCTCTCTTTGCAAGGATCTGCACTGAAGCTTTGAAGTTCTATTCCAGTGCACTCACTGTGTGACTCACCTCATCTTTAGCTGCTTCCAACAGGTATCTAGTTTAAACTGATGCAGAGGCTTGATAATACCAACCAACTTTGTGTAATACTAACATTCTAGGTCAATGACTAATGCATTAGAATAATAGTCCTCCTACAGAAGATATTATATCTCTACCTACCAGCTTTGTTGTTTCATCTTTGTTCTTAGACCGCTGTAGGTACAGCAGCACAGATAATCATATAGGCTGCACTTAAACTTGGAGGAGAGAGGTAGGCATCTTCAGGTAGGAGTCGAACAAAAATAGAATGAAACCATCTGGGATGCTTGTCTTCCCTCTAAGATTACAGAGGGAGTCTAGTGGAGCAGCTGAGGCTAGGCTTCTAAGCTTTTTCAAGTTGAAAATTTAGTGGGATGTGTCCTGTTTGAACTACTTTACTTTTACCTTCCCTGAATAGTATAAACATTATGCTTTGCATTATATCTTTTTTTGTACATTAGCTCTCCTAAAGTTGATGTATATACTATTTTCAGTAGTTTTTTTAGATGGAAATGCTCTGACTGTAAAAATTGGCTTTCGTGTTGGAGGCACCTAAATGCATACAACCCTCCATTTCTTTTTTTTTTCACTTTATCTCATTGTAATTTCATCTTTTACATAATATGTAGTTGAGTTATGATTTACTTACATCATTTGATTCTCTCTTCCTAACTCCACATCAAATCAGTAATGGCTGAAACACCCTGCATTGCTGTTATAACCATCATATTGTATGTATAAAGCTATTTCCTTCCATTTGTTATTTTAACAGTCTTTAGCCAGGCATATATATGTCAGCCATGCATAAATTCAAGGTGGAATTTTTAGATAAACATTCTTTACATAACCATTCACATGAATTCTGTGCTTATTTTAGAAATAATAGGAAAAAAAATCACATTTAAGACAATACTAGGAGGAAGTGTGAGTTCTACACCTTCTGTAGTAAGAACGCTTCTAATTGTATTATCCTGCCCATTGTGGGAGTCAGCATTTTTGTATATTTTCTTTAAAATAACTTTAGTATTGGATTGCATTATAGGATACATTCCTTACTTTACTTTCAGTGAATTTTTATTTGCTGTGTTAAAATGTGGCTACTAATGCTGATAACACTTGGCAGTTAGTCTACTTTAGCTGAATATACCTTGAATGCTCTCAGTAACTGAATTAATGCTACTTTTACCGAGGTACATTTCCTGTTGAAAGTACTCAGTTGAGTGAAATACTCTGTACTTTTTTCCCCAAATAATCTTGAATTCTAGATTTTCACATCTGATTTGGGTATTATTTCTACACTATTCCTTCACTATATCACTCACTTGATTCTACTTTAATGTAGCTTAGTTACTTGTTCTTTTAGTTATTAATCTGTTCATTATTTCTAGTAATCTTACTACTATTTCATTATTTGAAAGTCAAATAATCTTGTTAGTTTTTTATAGTGTCTTCTAATATGTAGAAAAATTGATTGAATGACTGAATATGGGATCATTCCCTGATTTAGTTTCATAAACAATTATTATCAATAATACAAGGGAGCAGCAAGAATGGACAGCTCCTGGAAGAGAAGGAAAGGAGCTGAGTGTGACAGCAAGGTAACAGTGACCTCACCAGCAAAGGCCCAGTCCTACGATACCCAAACAAGGTGAGCAGAGCAGGTCTGATGGCATTAACTAGAGTCAGATGACAGTCTAGAGCACCAGGCAAAACTGAAGTGATGAGAGATGTCCCAGGTCAGGCTGTGAAGTCAAGTCAACTAAGTCAGGATCAGGTCCAGTGAGAATAACCAGGATAAACCACAGTACAGTGACCACCAGACAAGTCTGTGGTGAGAAGGCAGGTTCTAGGGCAAGCCAAGAAGTCAAGTCCCCACATCAGGGTCCAGGTCTGGATCAACAGAGTACGTGGCCAGGAACAGGCATGGTTGTATTGTAGCTCAGGCAGGGACCAAGGGTGAGAGCCTAAGCTCAAATGTAGCTCCTCAGCAAAGGAGTTGGGGACGTCACTGCTTCTCACAGCAGACTGAACCATGGTTATGCAGCTGTACTATATCAGCACTCACCCTCAGCACAAGTGGTTGAACCCCAGGAGGAAGGAGTGCACTAAGGATACTGACAAATAATTTCATAGGTAATTGCAAAGACTTTTTTTTCTCTGAACTGGTCATATGGAAAATAGATATTGATTTTATCTAATGGGTAGCTGGGAGAAATAATATATTTTGACAATTTAATTTCTTTCTTTTGGTGTTTTTAACTTGTTAAGTGTTTGAAACCTAGCACTTAGAAAGACAAGCAATTATCCTCACATAGCACCAGGGTATTTGTAAATCTTGAATTTTAGGTTATATTTAAAATGAACTGTGGCTTTATTTCTTCTTTTCTTTTTCTTTGATGGTGTTTTTCTTCTTTAAATGAAGTAAATTGAACTTAACAAATCCCTTTCCACTTTCCATATGCATACTTACAACTGTCCTCATTGAACAACCTGAATCCGTTGCAATCAATAGTTATGCAAGATGGCATAATATAAAACCCATACATTAGTATATTTTCAAGGTGTGTAGGTAGAACTTGTATTTATCTCAATTAGACAGTTCCCTTTGGCCTGTGTAGGGAGTGAAAGTGTATCCAGAAGGCAATTTAGTTCATGCTTCATCAAATCCATAGGAAAATATCAGAAATACCTTCCCATACATTCAGGATCCCATCTGCCTACTTTTCTTTGCGAGTGGTGGTACTTAGAACACTCATCTTTTGCATGATAGCTAATGAATGACATACTTCCATAGGTGAAAGGAGATTAAACTTTCATCTTCTGCATTTCTGATAAGTGGTCTAATAACTGCGCTGAAGGTGTCAGAGATAAGAGTAGTTACACTGCTTCTTCTTGAACTAGTATGCCAACAAAGAATGTGATAGTAATGGTACCAGGACAGAAAGTAGGAAACATCTCATCTTAGTCTAATGGTATAAGCAATGAGTTGGCGTAAGGTATGGATTTGGTCCAAAATACAGTTCCTTGAATGCATATCTATTTAACACAGATATTATTTAAACAAATTAACCCATTTCTGCCCTTAACTACTACTATTTTAGAATCCGCATTGTTTGTTCTCCTGTTTTCACAGTAGCCTAGTTTCAAGAAAAGAGATAGGAAGTGTTTCATACAAGGTGATTACTACAGAGCTCTTGTGAGATGTGAGACATGGACTTGATATTTCTGAGTTGAGTAGAGATGGTAACCTGTCTGACAATTCCAGTATGAATGCTGTAACCACAAATATGGGTTATATGACAATTTCTACTAAGTCTAATTTTTTCATCTTCTTCAGAGATGCACAGGCAATGTGAACCTAAGCCAGGATAGCAACGGATGTGAATGAATCTATCGCTTTAGAAACAAGGGTATGAGCAAATAAAGTTTAGACCTCATGAACTTTTAGTTTAGTTCTTAATGAGTTCAGATTACAGGATGCCTTACTAAAAAATAAATGGATTTAATTCAATTTTAGATATTTAAATATTGTTTTAGGGAGAATTTAGGTGGACTGGATTCTTCTTCTGAGTCAGTCTGTTTAAATGAATCAAATAAAACCATAAAAAGTTAAGTGTATTGAAACAATTTATTGCTTCTTCATTATGATGCATAGAGGAAGGACATATACAATCTGTTTAAAGAATAAAATTATTTGAATAGGTACCATCAGGCACACGGTACTCCTAAATAAACTCATTGCAGAGAGCCTCCTCATAACAAAATTTCCCTCTACTGTACTACGAAAGTTAATGATATTAATTTAAATAACATTACCAAAGAAGAAGGATTCCCAAACATCGTCAACAAACTTTAAATCACAGCAAATTTTGAAGCACTCAACATTTATGATTAGCACTGGTAGGCACATATAACAATGTATTTTCAGATTCCCACCTTTCTGCTGTATCTGGGAGCTGTATCTCTTGGGAAAATGCAAAATAAGGATCAGTTTATTTATTTATTTATGCTTATATTCTTGTTAACTTTTAGAAAACATCTATTTGAATGTGTGCAGTCCATCCAAAGTATAGAATCCGTCCACAGAAACATTCTAAATACCAAAACTGACCTTTTGTTTTTAATACCTAAAGCTGATTTTTCTGTAAAAGAAAATTCTTTATGCATTTATCTTTACAATGCATATTTACTGTAAGTGTATGACATAAAACATAACTTTCTTCTAATTTCCATAAATGTTGTTTCTATTATTTTTATGGCATTTTTAAAGCATTTACATTATGTTGGAAAGGCATGTCAAAAGCATAACACATTAAATTCTGAAGATATTGTGTTAAAACATCACTTTTGTTGAAATCAGAAATGTATTTTGTCTTTAAGAACTGCCTACAGGTGTGGTTAATGCTTTGAAGGGAAAGTTTAAATTTCACAAATCCTCTTTGAGGGACTGTAAATAATTCAGTCAAGGAAATGATCTGTTGAATTTGAGGACACAGGTATGAACTAAATCTGCTTAACAGACCTTTCACTAATCATAAATCCATTCTGTTTTTCTCAGGATTATTAAAAAGTAAAATTTCTTGGAATCTAGGATGTGTATGTAATAGTATAATAGCTGCATTTTACACAGTGGCAAGGAAATAAATGTCTCGCTTGGTAACATTACAAACTAAATAAAACTATAGCTAAAAACTTGGAAAGCAGATAATCTGACAGTCCAAATGCAAAAATCATGTTTTAAAAGCTTCTCTTCTTGCATAGAAGAGAGTTCTGCATACAAATTAAAACCAGTCAGGAGTTAAATCAGGGACTAGATACCAGCAATGTTAGCTATTTCCAATAATACAAAATCGCATACCTCAAATTACAGAAGATGATTTATCTGTGTACTGGAGAACTGATTTGCACTCTTTGTGCACCACCCTGGAACTTTCATTGCATTCATAATGACAGGAATCAGCCAAAAATAATGTATGATCTATACCTTAAGCCAACATCTGATCTTGGACTACTGTAAGGTTTCTATTTTTTCATTTCGTCAAAGGTGAGTGAAAGTGGCAGTAAAAAAGTGGCTTGAATTTTTAATGCGAGTAATTCTTTTAGGGTGATGCTTTCTGCAAAGGGCACAAAAAGACATGAGCATAGTACTCTAACCACCATTGGCTCCCATGCTGCTGCACCTTGATGGCAATCAGCCTTCCCCTGTAGGGACATCAGAGTTCTTACTGAAAATATATAGTGAAAAGAAATGTGTGGAAGTGTGTCAGTGACTTGTGACCTGAACCGTTATTACACTAATCATATTCCCGATCATATTACTGACAAAAGTGAAAATACACTCACAAAATGTCATGGCCATCTTAAGCCAACTCTAATGCACTCAAAACAGACATTTCAAAGGCTTGAATCATTTGTGGTTTCCATCAATATAGCCAATGCAATAACAGTTCCACTATAAAAATGTAACTTTTTTTAAGAATACATGTGTGACATAAGCAGGAATACTGTAAATAGGGTCTGTTGAATAGACACCATTGAAATGGCAACATGCAAGTGTAAAGTGTTGAGAAAAGTGTTGTTTGTTTTATTTAATTTCCTTATTTATTGTAAAGAAAATAGATGTTTTTAAGCAAGAATATAAGAACCTAAGAATGACCATATGGGTTCAGCTCAGCGGTCCATCTTTTGTATTCCTTCTTCAACAGCAGGTGCTTCATAGGTCAGTGCTTAGGAGCAGTATAAACAGGACAAGCATATATACTACTTCCTAGTACAACTTTTCCATCTTTTTCCAGATTAGGATTTTTCCTAAACCTGATGCGATTTTTCATATTAGTAACTCTCAATGAAACTTTCTTCTGCGTAATTGCCCTGTCTCCTCTTGTATCCATCCACAACGTCACAAACACCTTGTGACAGGTGGGCTTGTATTGGGTTTACGTGGTAAGGGTTTGGTAGGAGGGGGGCCACAGGGGTGGCTTCTGTGAGAAGATTCCAGCAGCTGCCCCATGTCAGATAAGAGCCAGCTCCAGCTGGCTCCAAAAGGGACCTGCCGCTGGCCAGACCTGAACCAGTGAGTGATGTTGGTTGTGCCTCTGTGAGAGCAGATTTAAGAGAGGGAAAAAACTGCTGCGCAACAGCAGCTGGGAGAGAGGAGCAAGAAACATAGAGAAACAGCCCTGCAGACACCATGGTCAGTGAAGAAGAAGGGCAGGAGGTGCTCCAGGCGCTGGAGCAGAAGTTCCCCTGCAGCCCCTGGTGAGGCCCATGGTGGAGCAGACTGTCCCCCTGCAGTCTATGGGGTGCCACAGCGGAGCAGATCTCCACGCTGCAGCCCATGGAGGAGCAGGTGGATCTGGCCTGAAGGAGGCTGCAGCCCATGGAGAGCCCCTGCAGGAGCAGGCTCTGGGCTGTACCTGCAACCCATGGAGAGGAGCCCATGCAGGAGCAGGTGATCCGGTGGGAGCTGCCACCCATGGGGGACCCGTGCTGGAGCAGTTTGCTCCTGAAGGATGGACCCTGTGGTACAGACCCATATTGGAGCAGCTCTTGAAGAGCTGCAGCCTGTGGGAAGCCCATGCAGGATCCATTTGGGAAGGACGGCATCCTGTGGGAGGGACCCCATGGTGGGGCAGGGGCAGAGAGTGACCATGAAGGAGCGGCAGAGACGAAGCGATATGGGCTGACCGCAACCCCCATTCCCCGTTCCCCTGCGCTGCTCGGAGGGAGGAGGTAGAAGAGGGTGGATGGGGGGAAGGTGTTTTTAGTTTGCTTTTAGTTTCTCACTGTTCTAGTTTGCTAGTTATAGTAATAAATTATATTAATAACAGACTATGTTGAGTCTGTTTTGCCTGTGACAGTAATTGGTGAGCAACCTTCTTGTCCTTATCTCAACCCTTGAGGCCTTGTCCATCATATTTTCTCCCCCTGTTCTTTGAGGAGGGGGAGTGAGAGAAAGGTTGGGGTGGAGTTCCGCTGCTCAGCTGGGTAAAACCACCACAGGTGTTCTACAGGTCTGCTTCTGTTAAGAACCGTGTACTTCTGTTTCCCTAGAGCATGGTTGCTGCTAGCTTCATCTGATAGTCCCAAGTTCTTGTACCAGAGGAGAAAAGAAATGCTGGTGCCTATGTACCTCCACTGTGTCACCATGATATTGTCAACATTTTTTATGCCTCCAAATCTTCCCTTTTCTAGACTGAAAATTCTTAGCACTCAGAAATGTTGTCTTGCATGATATTATGATGATCCTTGTGTTGGTGGTCATGTGAATATATGTTTGTTAATTTCTACGAGTTAAAATATCTGCTCCAAAACATTAGGCAAAGATATCTAGGCTAATAACCACAAAGTAGACTTTGCTTTTTAGAATCCCCTGTATAATTAATCGTGTTTTTTTCTTTTATTTTTTTTTCTTCTTTCCAGATTATCTATAAAATTGATGGTATGGGAGAATTGACGATGTAAGCAGAAGTCACTTTTAAAAACTACTGTCATTTACCCAGTTGCTGTTTGCGTGATAGATGGTACTGTATCTCTCATTACTGCTAGTGACTACTGACTACTCTGCCCTGCAAATAAACCAGCAGCCAGTGTGTGAGTGCAAGAAATGCATATCAGCAAGGTCTCAATTAACAGAGTACTGTATTTGCAGTGTTGTAACCTATGCTAGAGATATTCTGGTGCTGACCTAAGAGCTGGGTACACTTCTATTCTCACATCGTCCTATTTGTACAGCTGTCTTGAGAAGACCTTGTATACTGAACTCTATAGTTCAGGGCTCAGTAAGCTTCTATCTTTAGTACTGCTTCAGTTAGCTTGCCACTTTCCATTTGAAGATGTGAAACCTGAATTGTTTTCCTGTAATTTAGCTGAGTGGTTAAGAGCTGTGTACCATATTGGGAGGAATTGGAGATTCCTATAGTTTCTTATCTGAAAAGATGAATTCATATTGTCTCTTTAAAGTTTTTGTTTGTTTCCTTGTTTTTTACATTAGGGTGCTCTTCTAAATAATAGGAGTATGGAGAAGGCATATGAAGGCAGGGAAGGTACGTTCTATTATTTCCCAAATTGTCTTCTATTGTTAGTTAGTTCAGATATATGAAATTCCACATTGCTCTCTGTTACACTTCAATGCTGTGCTAGAAATTTTGTAGTGGGTGTTTCAGATAGTGGCTATTGGACATCAACACAGTATCACTGCTATTAAAGCAGTGTGGAAAATTGAATTTGTTTTATTTTTTTGGAATTGAAATGTGAATAAAACCTTGCTTATGACCCTTTCATAAATATGAGCTCAACAATCAGAAGATTTTTTATGAGTACGTATATTTTATGAGTAAGTGATGTTTGCTGCTAGCATCATTTCCCTGGGACTCTGTATTTCCAGAGAGAATTGTAATATTTTCTTGTGCAGAACTCTGTTTTGGCACTTTGCTAACAGCAATAGATGTTAGATACTGTCTATTACCCTGCCTGTACCAACAACCACGAATGGAATGTTTGCATCTGCTTTGAGCCATGCACCAAATTGGAAACAGTTGTTGTGCTTATGTTGTGCCTGCACAATTGACTGATGACAACTGCCCTTCAGAGTATATGGGGTTTTTACGCCTAATTATTTTTACTGCAGAGCTGAGAACTTAAGAAAATCGTATGAGCAAATCTCAGATAACTTGAAGTTAGGAATAGTAGGATAGTGAGAATTTAAAAGATGATAGAAATTTGTCTGAAGCCAGAAAGTAACTTTTCAGAAGTAAATTTGTCCTTCCACCTCAGATATTTTAAATATTGCTGATTTTTATTTTCATTTCCTTAGTAATTACTATGAATGTAGCAATCAGTACTACACTTTCCCCATGACATTTTCAAATGCTTTTCTAGTACCTCCTCCTCCTTTCCTGGAAGTAATATGTTTTTCTGTGGATTGCACGTGGCTTTGAGGTACTAAGCTCTGTAATTTTCTGCCAAAAAGCATTCTACTAAGTATTGGCACATTTTTCTCACATAAATTCTGTTAGTTTAACCAAATCAGTAAGAAAATGAGCAATTAATTTTTCCTGGAAACTGAAATTCAGTTGAAACATATTTACTTTTCTTTTAGAAAATTATTACAGTTTATATGAACATATATCTGAAACCAGAGATAATAAGATTAGAACAGATTTTTAGTCGAATGAATGGTAATGGTTTTGGTAATGAATTATGTTATTTGCAATCAAAATATTATCTTTAAAACAAATGAATATTTTCTTAATTTATTTCATCATGAAACTACTAAATTATCAAGTAAGCATTCTGATTTTTATATTGGAATTCAGTTGGTATTAATTTGGTTTGGTTTTAAAAATGAAATTTCTGTAAAGAAAACTTTTGTGCATATTTTCATATATAGTAGATATATAATTCTGAAATACTTCAAAGAATGCAGTCATAGTTAACTTGTGTGTTGATGTCTGTGATTCCTCTTTTAAGTCTAAATAAAGCTGTTCTACAATATCAATCATTTTAAAAATGCAATCCGTAAGCAGGAATACTGCTTCTTGGAAATGAGATCATACCCAAATGAGAAGTTGGTCTGATGAAATGCCGTCTTTTAAAGGGAAAAGCATCTAAGTTTCCAGGTTATGAAACTACTTTAAGTTTAGTAGTCTAATGTGTTGCTATGCTTTATTGCCTCTATTTTTTTCAGAGAAAGGAAAGATAGCTATGACTGTAGCCATATGTATCAGAGACATTTGATTGCTAAGAAAACCTCTTTGGAAAGCAAACAATATATTAAGTGCCACATATGTTCCAACAAATTTTGCATGTGTATGGTTACAAATATTAAATTGAAAGTGTTAGACTTACTTAAAGTCTCATCAGTGTCAACAGTTATCCTGACTGCTTGATCATGGCAAATAACCATGTACAACAAAACTGCATAGCTAGTTGTCCTAGGCTGTGGGCTCTCTTTGTGATTCACTGTAGTTTACAACAGAATATATGGATTTTAACAAAGATACTGCTGAAGAACTTTAGTGGACAATGCAGTCTAAGATCATTGAGAAATTCGTAGTTTCACTAAAACTGTAAAAGTAAAAGCAGTATGTCATTTACCAGGAGCAGGGATTGGAATTTATTGCACAAACTTTGTTAAAATCCTTTCCTTATATATCTGCTTGTTAGAATTTATGCATTTCTTTTGTTCAAGAAATGATATGCATAGAGGACTTCATTTTGTTTTATTTTAAAGGAGTATGTTTTCAACTTCCAGTGGAATTTCTACTGTGAAGTATCTTTTCTTTAACTGCTTTTATATATTTTTTCCTAATGCAGGGGATCGTCAGTAACATTGGCTAATGTTACTGTGTGCATCATAAATGGTGGTGCTGCAAAAAGACTGTTAGAAAAGGTAGCAGCTCACACTCAGCAAGTGACAGTACCAGAGCAGGTGTGATACCTGAGGTCAGCACGGCAGAAGGTGCTTAGACACTGCTCAGCTGACCTCCCCACAGTTGTGTGGAATCTCTGAGAAACTAAAAAGTCTTGCTGGGTTGAAGAAGATCTGTAATTACAGACAGTCTGTACCCAATTACACCAACAAAAGCAACCACTTATATGAACTATGATTATTGTATTGTGTAGAAATTTGGCAGTGATAAAGGCATGTGGGCTAAGTTTCTTGAGAAAAGAATTTTTCACTTAAAAATTGTTTCTAAATTATTGCCAGTGGATTCCCTCTCTAGAACTCATTGTATCATAAAAATTGCGATAAAAAGCAAGTACTGTCACAGACATGGTGCATACATAAACCATCGTTAAGAGTGGGTATTTGAAATACTGAAACAAAAATAATACATTTATAAGCTATGTAAAGCCATCACAGTCAAGAAGGTAATAACCCAGTATAGATCTGTACTTGATATTCGCTACCACCATAGAGAATGCTTCATAAAATGTAGAAAAGATATATGGGTATTGTGAATTTTGTACTTGGAAATTCAGAAAATAAGATACAGAAATGTGGACATCCCCAAAAGAACTTCTGTCTTCTTTGCTGTTGTCAGGAGAGCTGTGGACAAGGTTAGCAGAAGGAACCTGTGAGTACAAGAGAGAGCGAGGCTTCTTGCTGGGGAAAAGCTGAAACTGAGAGGAGAGGGCATCTAGGAAACCTTTAGATGACCCTGGTAATGGATGTACATAAATGTCCAAATTTACATGTTTGGGATTTGGATAAGCATTAGTATGACATGGTTTTGTGCATGCCCATTTTGCCTAATGTTTATTATGTTTCAGTAGTTCATACACTGAGCTCAATTTTAAATGAGCTGCTTCAAGGTAGGGTGCATTTGTCATTATGGGAACCCAAGGAAGATAAGTATTTAATTCATTCCAGTAAAACCTTCATTGTCTTGTAGAGTTCTGTGATTGCATGCATTCATTTGGCAGGCCTTCATTCGTGTTGCTTTGTCTGTGCAGCACAGAATAATGGTAGCAACATTTCATTAGCAGCCATGCTAAAAAACTAATAAAAACTTATTATTCTTTATGACTGCCCTATAGATTTGACTCTCTTTAGTGGATATAACTTCTTTTCTGTCATGACCTGACTAATTATGTGCAAGCCTTGTAAGCCATTTGTTGGTTTTGCTACTAGTTTCATGTCAGGATAGATATGTTCCAGTGTATACGTGTGTTGTATGTTTGTTTTGTAGAATCATAGAATCATTTAGGTTGGAAAAGACCTCTAAGATCGTCTAGTCCAACCGTTAACCTAGCACTGCCAAGTCTGCCACTAAACCATGTCCCTGTGTAGCACATCTACACGTCTTTTAAATACCTCTAGGGATGGTGACTCAACTACTTCCTTGGGCAGCCTGTTTCAATGCTTCACAACCCTTCCAGTGAAGAAATTTTTCATAATATCCAACCTAAACCACCCCTGGCGCAACTTGAGGCCATTTCCTCGTCTTATCGCATGTTGCTTGGGGGAAGAGGCTGATCCCCACTTCGCTACAGCCTCCTTTAGGGTAGTTGTATACAGTGATAAGGTCTCCCCTGAGCCTCCTTTCCTCCAGGATGAACAACCCCAGCTCCCTCAGCTGCTCCTCATAAGACTTGTTCTCCAGACCCTTCACCAGCTTCATTGCCCTTCTTTGGACACGCTCCAGCACCTCAATGTCCTTCTTGTAGTGACGGCTCCAAAACTGAACACAGTATTCGAGGTGCGGCTTCACCAGAGCCGAGTACAGGTGGACAATCACTTCCCTAGTCCTGCTGGCCATGCTATTTCTGATACAAGCCAGGATGCTGTTGGCCTTCTTGGCCACTTGAGCACACTGCTGGCTCATATTCAGCTGGCTATCAACCAATACCTGCAGGTCCCTTTCCGCTGGGCAGCTTTCCAGCCACTCTTTCCCCAGCCTGTAGCGCTGCATGGGGTTATTGTGCCCCAAGTGCAGGACCTGGCACTTAGATAACTAGGTTATCCAGATCACTGATAAAGGTATTAAAGAGAACTGGCCCCAGGACTGAGCCCTGGGGGGCATCACTAGTGACCGGCCTCCAACTGGATTTGACTCCATTCACCACAACTCTCTAGGCCTGCCCACCCAGCCAGTTTTTAACCCAGTGAAGCGTACACCTGTCCAAGCCATGAGCAGCCAGGTTCTCTAGGAGAATCCTTTGGAAAACAGTGTCAAAGACCTTACTGAAGTCTAGGTAGACAACATCCACAGCCTTCTCCTTGTCTGCTAAGCGGGTCACCTTGTCATAGAAGGAGATCAGGTTAGTCAAGCAGGACCTGCCCTTCATAAACTCATGCTGACTGGGCCTGATCGCCTGGTTGTCCTGTGCGTGCCATGTGATGGTGCTCAGGATGATCTGCTCCATAACCTTCCCTGACACTGAAGTCAGACTGACAGGCCTGTAGTTCCCCAGGTCCTTCTTCTGGCCTTTCTTGTAGATGGGCGTCACGTTGTGTACTTTTATTTATAGTAATGGGTTCATTTTAATGAATCTATTCATATGGTGTTCCATGAGGGTATATTTCAGGAACAAGTGTGAACTAATTTATTTGTGGAAAAGGGTTGGCTCTTGTTTTTTTGAGCTTTACACAGTGGTCTTCTGAAATAATAGCTACTCCAGGTGTGGACAGCCCTTGCTTGCAGACATCATTTTTAGTGTGAGCTGTTAGGGAACAATGAATTGATGTATAGTAAACACAGGCAGACTTTTTTAAAGACTCTATCTGTAATATCTTCTGTAATAAGGTTGGCAGAGTCTTGTCTTTCCTATGTATATCCTCCTTCTCAGGAGACGCCTGATGCTGTATGAGGGCTTAGACATACACACAAAGGAACAGTTCATGATGTCTATTCCTTTAGTTGGTATAAGATGATATGTAAAGCTATTAATATCTCTTGCAACACAATGGTGCTTCCAATAATGAAGGCATGTCTGACCATAAATGCAGTTTTGCTACTTAAAAGTTTTTGCTACAGAAAAGCTGAGTATCCCTGGCAGGCTAGATTCATTGTTTTTACCTCTAGCATTTCTATGATTGAAGAGGTTCAAATAATGGAATCTTCCTCAGGAACACACTTTCTGCAGGATGATAGTGATTTTTCCCTGTAAATCAATTAATTAAATTAATACTGTAAACAAACAAACAAAACCAACCACAGTATTAGTAGACAAATTTGTAGTGTTTTGATTTCTTTTTTTAACAGCTGAGCTAATTCAATTTGTTTTCTATGAAGGCACATCAGCAGTGGAGCATAAGATGCTCAATTACAACTCCGCAGTTGAGTGAAAAGAAACAGGGATCCCCAAAATCTTTTCTGCTTGCCTCAAAATATGCAGACAAATAGATCATAGCTGATCTATTGGAACATGTCCCTGCCGGTGGCAGGGGGGTTGGAACTAGCTGATCTCAAAGGTCCCTTCCAACTTGAACCATTCTATGATTCTATGATTGTAGGAATTTGGCATATAAACTTGTCCAGCCAACTTGTCACCCTTAAGTCTTCTATTCTATAGACTAATGAAAAATTAAAACACCACATTATAAATGAAAACATCTTTTTTATTATTATATTTTTTTCATAACCCTGGGAAGAAAATGTCAGCATCTGAGACTTTTTTATACATTCATATGCATTTTTCAGCTTCTGTTCATCATCCTGATTCTACGATCATTTTATTTGAAGTTGGAGAACATTTCTGGCAAAACCAAATGATTGATAGGTTCACAATGGCCTTCTCTCCTCCTGAGCTATTACACTGAACCAAAGAGCCAGATGCTTATATCCTCCATTCCCTTCTTGTTGTTGAAGTAACACAAGGGGATGGATATCTTACTGGCAGAGTATTTGCTTTTCATAGCTGAATATTGAGTGAAGGAATTTGTGTTATTGATTATCTGCTATTTATTGCAGTCTGTGATGGGACACCATCAGTGTGGATTTCCTTAAACAGTTCAAGTCCAACAGAATGTATGTTGCTTAGCATTTGGTGCTAGAAGAAAGCTAAGTCACTGTAAATGAGTGGTCACTGTAAATGTAGGTATGTACTAACTTTTAGTCATTTGGCTTGACAGAAAAAGTGGAGCAGTGATAGAAGCCTATTTATCTTCTCACTGAATATTATGCATTACATTGTTCAGCCAATTTGTTGCCAAAATAAACAAAATATTCTATAGGTTTGCTTTGTGTCACATGTCTTAAGCAAATTTGCAAGCTTTTCCAAGTGCACTTATTTACCATAGATCAGACCTGAATTCCTCTTGCTTTCTGTGGTGGCATCTCTGTCTTCCTCTTCTTCTCCCCAGTTGTTTTTTAACATATAGTTAAAATTATCACCACAAGGTGGAGTTCTGAACTTTCCATGATGAACAATCATTTCATTGTATCAACGGGGAGCAAATATAATTTCTTCCTAACTATTATACTTCACTTATATCTGAAATTTGCAGGAGTGTTTATCAGTATAAACATTCAACAGAAGAAGGCGATAACTTTGGAACTATTTCTATGGCCAAGATAGCATCTCGATGCGTAGTTAGTGGAGGTTTTAAACCTGCACTTCCTATCTCTTCTACTCAGGTATGCGCATAGCTGGGAGGGGGTGGGGGGTGAGGGAGTAGTAGATTTTAGTGTAGCTTTATTGTCTAAGAATCTTTTCGTCATCTGTTTGTATTCCCTTATACATTCACTAAGAACAATGGTCCTGCAGCACATCAAAGATGTTGCCACAGATGATCTTATTTGTGCTTACAGAGAAGGAATTTTCTGCCACGTAGGCACTTGAAGTTTTTGGAATGAAAACACCATCTACACTTATCACCTATATAAACGATGAATTTTTATAATATGTGGGATTTGGTACAATTAGTTGGCTGTTTAAAGGAACTCTTATGCATGCACAAATTGTAAGAACACTTTTTAGTTTCAGCTGTTGAATTTACATGATTTATTGCTTTGTATCTGTGACAAGACTTTCAAATACTCTTAGAGATTTAACTATATAGTTTTACATGAATTATTGTTCTTTCCTATAAAAACAGTTTTATAAAATCATCAGTGTTTCCAATCCATTGTAAATTACTATTTTTACATATATGCATCTCAGATCTCAGTTTGAATAGTTTAAAGTGTGCCTTTTGAATATATAAGCTTTAGAGTCTGAAAATGAATGCAGAATTCTTGTTTAATAAAGTAGCTGCTGGAGTTGATTGACGGAGTTGTAGCACACCAGCTGGTAGTGATTTGGTACGTTGTGGTGCTGAAAGGACAGCTCATGGCAGCGCTAAGGGGCTTTGCTTCAATGATGACCTGTGCACAATGGGTATAGAAATGATTAGAATATAATAATTATATAGAAATGATCCGTTAGAAGTTTTTAAAAGTATATTTATAGTAAATACTATTGATTATAAGCAATAATTTTTAGTGTTCTAGTGTTCTTCTTCCTTATGGAATACACTACAACTTCTGAGGTCATACAGACCTGTACTTTAGGAGGACTGTGATTAAGCCTTTCCTTTAAATGTTCCTGCTTTAATGCTTAGGAGAGCAAGAAAAGTAAAATATTGGGTTTTGTTTTGTTTGCTTTTTTTCCCCCATTTGTTGCATTAGTTTATGACATAGTGTGTTAATTCTCCCACACCTTCTCTGCAAATCTCTTTCTTTGGGATGTCATGCAATATGATTTTAATGTTATGTTACTCAATAATAATGAAAAGTTCAAACTATCAAGCTTTAACTGAACAAAAGGAAACCAGCAGAATTATAATGAGGCAATTAACACTTTGCTCTAATTTTCCTTAACCCAGTTACTCAGTCATTAGGAATTTCATCTCTGATATATAGAGCAAACTTTGAAAATCCTATTGATCTTTTCACTTTTCATATGCTATATCTATGTTCATCAGATTAGAAGATAAACAAATAAACCCCTCAAACAAACAAACTGCTCTAAAGATAAACGTGAAATACTCTTGAGAATAAATACTAAATTCAGTAGTTTCACACACATGAATATGAGGATATGCTTATTATTATTATTGAAAATGATCTAATTAATGACTAGGAATGATGTCTTCATTGGCAGGGTCAGAAAGAATTCTAATCCAACTCTCCTACTAGTTCTCTGTGGCCTTAAATGGCTCACAGCATGTTTGGTGTCAGCTCAGATTGTCCTGAAAAAGCTTAAAATAACTATCTATCACACCTTTTGTGACCTGGTCTTCTACTTAATACATAGGCCTACCCTCACTTGAGCTTCAACAGGAGCTAGTACAAAAACAGAATTGAGAACAAAATTTGATCTTGCATATTTGAAATTCTGGAATGACAGTTGCTGTTCTGTTGTTACCAGTATTTATTAAGGATTAATTATTGAAATATTTGTAATGGTGTGTTGTTTTCCATGTGCCATAATTATAACCTTCTAAATGAAATAATTTCATGTCTTTATCCTTTCAAATTGTAAATAATGCTGCAATTCCGAACCTTTCTATAAAGTAATATATTAAAAATTAATAATACCTAAATTCAGACTCAGTCAATTCTCAGATATTAAAAACCAGACAAAAACATTCACTCATATTACAGAGCTAAACTTACAGTTATGCAAAATGCCAGCTGTATGTTTAAGAAATCTTAATGATGCAGTATAGTTACAGAAATCTAAGATTTAGATTAGATTTCATAGAGTTATATTTTGTCTAACTTCTAGACATGTAAGAGCAATGTAAGAGCCTTGGACTAAGCAGTGAGAGACCTAAGAAATCATCTTAAACTACATAAAATGGACATCCATTTAGAAGAAATGTAACATTTTCAGCTATCTACTTTTGTGGACCACTCCTGGATAGCTGTGCCCATTGGCCTCTGAAGCTGAAACTACTTAGTTTTGCTAGAGATACTGTCAGGTGCACTGTGTAAGGAAGAGGGCATTTATTAAATAAGAGCATTAAGAAGAAGTAGAAAAAAATTAATCCTACAAGTGTGCAATATTTTCCAATTCTCTGACAAATGAGTAGTGCAGATCCTTTCATAGTTTCAGAATTTCATCTGATGAAACATAGTAGCACAGTCTTCATGAAAACAGCTGTGTAGACGTTATTTTCCAGAGATTGTCACCACTTATTTTGTTATTGTATTTCTTCGTATAGACTGAACTATGCCAGTACATATACATTACTGCAAATGCAGAAATTCCATTTTAATGTAAGAAATTGTAAGAAATTATTATTATTATTATTGTTATTATNGTACCGGAAACTCCACTTAAAGATAAGAAAACTATTTACTGTAAGGGTGATTGAACACTGGAACAGGTTGTTCAGAGAAGTTGTGGAGATCCATATCCTGACAGCGAAACAGTTTGGAGCGACCTGCACCGGTTGACCCTGCTCTTACCAGGGAGTTTGGACTAGATGATCTCCAGAGATTCCTTCTAACCTCAGCTATGGTGTGATTCTGTGAAACTGGAGAAAATTATCTATGTTTCCTGGTGAAGTGAAGCTACTTTGGGCAGTCTCATGTTTTCACTTTGAGTTTCTATGTGATAACTACCAGTAATTCCCCTGATTCTTCTCATTCAGCGAGCTATTGTTTTTATTGTTTTCTGCCAAAGTAAGAAAGACTGTGTACTTTTCTATAGTCAAGCACAGACACAAACTGCTCAACCCCCGCCCCCCCTCCATCTTGAAGACTGTCTTTTAGAATTCCTTTGCCAAACTGGAGATGATTCATGCAGACAATTCTAAGAGAATGAATTCGCTTTGGTTGCGCCATTATCTAAGACATTAACTCTAGGTGTTGTTGGCAATCTGTTAGCTCCTGGTAAAATGAGCACAATGCTGCTCATGACCATGTGTCAAGTAACACTGAGTCTTCATCGTTCACTTTCCTGGTTATGTGGATAGTGGTTGTCCATTCTAAGTAGAGCCATCCATTTTAACTGATACAGTTCTAAGACTCCTTTCCTCTATATGATTTTCCTATGAGGAACAGCAAAGGCTATTGTCTATACCATCACAATTAGTTGGAACTCCTACAGCTTGCTTAGCTCCCTATGTTCATATTTTAACAGCTTAACTTTCAGTTACCAGTATGGGATTCCTGTGGCTTTCTTCATTAGCGTTTGGCCAGGCACTTCACTAACTTCACAGCAGAATGCCCTTACTTGTAAGAGGGCTCTCTGGTACCTGCTTTTAGCTTCATTAGTCTTTCTTTCCAGTTTTTCTGAAAACCATCCTGCAGACTCCTCCATGTTCTGGGCAAAGGTTCATTTTCTCCTTGAGTGAGGTCTTTGCTCCACGTGTGTACTTCTGGACTTGCCAAACAGTCCATTTTCTTTGATGAATCCTTTATACAGTAACTCCTGAACTGTACATAAATATAGCCATTCAAATAAACTGTACTCCAGTGAATATGAATTGTTTGTAAAAGAGACCATACTCAGTGGAAGCTATGTAGGGCACTACATAGTGAAAGTACTTGTTGATATTCTTATGGCTTTTGTGTACTTTCAAATGACTGAATGTTTTCTCCCAATCATCTGTATATCTCCGGGGACAAAGTAGCCTGGGGAATACAGAAAATCTGTTCTAACTGGACAACATGGCCTGATCCCATTTTCACAAAGCTGTCCTGGGGAGTTTATATCTCCAAGAGGGCGCTCCATGCCTAAAGTCTTCTTTTAGTCCTTCCTTAGGAACATTTCCTGCAGTCCTGTTTGACTGATTAAACACTGCCTCCCACCTGGAACTAGGAATTACTTAATCCTGTTACTTCTTTAGTTGAATGCAGTTCCAGTTATCTCTAGCTAGTCTCTGTTTCAACAGTTTCATAAGAAGTGAAAGTAGACAAAGTGGTGGTCATACAGGACACCATTTTGTTGTCTTTCATCTGCACTTTGTTTGGCTTTTATGAAACAGAACCACTTATATTCATTATATTGAATCAGAGTATGTTTTTTTGCAGATGCAAACATAAGCAGGTAGCTTACAGGAGCATGCAAAAAGCCTTACTCTAGCATTGGGAGAATCAGAGAAAACTGAAAGCTACTCATGCAACCTAACTGGGCACCTAACCTCTTTAATAACAAGAAAGTCTGTTTTTCTAATCTAATAATTTTTCTAATGTATAGTCCATCTTCGTATTTTTTTTCTATTGCTCAATGGTAATAAAATTTAGCCAGAGTTACTCAGTTGTTGCAGTTTTCTGGTCCTGTAATGAAGGTATGACACCTGCTTGCCGTTCCTGAGATCAGTGAGTGCATACTAAACCAGAGGACAGCTTTGAAATCCAGGCTAGAGCCCCCTTCCTGGGGCAACACTGGGCTATTGCTTGCAAAGGTAAGCACTGCTGTCTGCCTGATTTTTGAATGAATTCAGTGCTGTCTGATAAAGTTGGTCGTGGTCAGACTATGATTTCTTGGTCTACTGGGAATGTAAATCCAACGTGAGATCTCAATAAGAGAAAGGGAGAGAGAAATGAAGGAATAAAGGATTCTAGAATGGGGTTCTTCGAGAAGAGGTGATCTGAATGGCTGTTTCTACTATTTGTCCAGAAATTAACTAAATGTATAAGACTGGAGTGGATCCCAGGACACAGTCTAGTCTAGTCTTTGATGAGAATTAGGATTGTCCCTAATGGACATTTATGTAACTTGTTCTTAAAAAAAAAAACCAACATGCTGAGATGTGGATTCCCTATCAATGATAATCTGCACCATCATTTAACTGTCCTGATAGCTGGGCTGTTTTCAGTTAGCATCTGATGTAAATCCTCTCTGCTATATTGGTAGCTCTAATTAAAACCAGATCTAATTTATCTACATCTTTCTTAAAACATGAAGCCACAAACTGAAAAAGTTCTGTTGTTGGAAGTGAAGTTCGGGAGATACTACTTACCTTGTCTCTTGTTTCTGTCAATGAATTCCAAAATTATGCTTCCCTTTGTGGCAACATTATATTTTGGATCATTATTCACTTTGTGATCCACTACACCTTCATACCCTTTTCCATTATTCATGAAGTTGTACAATATTTTCTCTTTTTTTAATATTTAGCATTTGAGGAAAAAATGCAATGCCTGTACTTCTCTCCTGCCAGAATGAAAGACAACATGCTGTGTTCCTGATTTAGAAGAATCGTGTTATCATTTGATCAGATCTCTGAATTCATTAAAATGTTGACCTCTCTAAATGACTAAAAAACTGTCCTATAATATGATGAACAACCTTGATGTTGAGTGCTTTGTATTAGTTCGTATATTTGCATGATTCTAATATTTAATTTATGAGCCAAATTCTGTTCTGTGGTATTCTGGGGTAAATACACTTACTGCAGTTGTCTCTCCAGATTTGACCTCATTAAAACTGAACATACTGTGTACCTCTTATTACAGAAATAGTTTATCCAAAAGGAACTATATAGGGAATATAGCTAGCCTGTTTTTTTTCTTCTTGTTGTTTGCTTTTTTTGTTTGTTGTTGTTGTTGTTGCACCAAACTCCTCTGTACAATGTAACACTTTAGGAACACTGAAGGAAAGTATTTTTGTATCAAAATCTTGTTCTGGATGTAATGATCAGGGAATTCTTTTTTACTGCTCTCCTATATTAGAACCAGTTATGGCCCATATAACTGTCATTGTTTCAGTAACCTGCAAATTTATTGCTGTAATGAAGCTTCCCGATAAACAAAGTTATTCTTATTTATTAAGTCAGCAATTGAATCTACAGCTGAACAGAGAGGCTTCTTGTGTAAAGATCTGAGGTTATATGTAACATATTTTGAAATGCTGTATATGGACGGCAAATATAGTCATGGTTACGGCAGTGGGCCGGAAATCACCGTTTTGAGTCTTGGCTGTGCCACAGACTTTCTGTGTGACTTTGGACAAGCTACTCTTTGTGCATTAGCTAATAGTGCTATCTCTATCTCCCAGGGGTGTTGTGAGAATACATTCATTAATGTTTGTAAGGCGCTTGGATACTGTAGAGATGGGGCCATATAAGCACTTAGAGAAACAATCCATTTTTGCAACAATGTGCATCTCCCTGACTAAGGACTTTTTTTGCTGGAAGTTTTTCATCGATGCTTATTATGAATAAATCTACTTTATAATGATACAGTGAGGTTAAACTGCATTTTGGAATGCAGTTTCACTTTAGTATTCAGAACAGGTGGGAACAGTCATAAGTTTGAAAGCTGTTCCCAAGGAAAGAGAATAGAATTTTTATACTCAGACATTTGAATAGAAAAGATACCTCTCCTTATTCATCTAGTTCAAAACATGGAGGATTATTTACATCTGTATCTGTCTCACAAATAGTTTATTCTATTTTAAGCACTTCTCATTACATTGTCTAAACTACCTCCTCAGGCAAGTCATTCCATTGCCTAATTGCCTTTAAAGTTAAACAGTTTGCTCAAATGTCTACCCTATTTTTTTTCCTTGTGGAAATAAGCTCTTTCAGTCTGTCCTCTCTTTCTGAAATAACCTTCACTTACTCGTGTTCAGTTCAGACACAGAACACAGTTACAGCAGGTTAACAAGGTATTGCTTTAGAGCTGATGGGAGGTAAATTGGTGAGCCACTGTAATTCGATCTGATAATTTGCCTGGCTGAGTGCTGTATGGTATTAAAATCTGAATATGGGGCTCAGAGCATTAGTATCAAGGAGAAGAAAAAGAATATTAAGTATTCCCAAGGCCTTCATGGAGAACTTGTTGGTGAGAGGTTTCCAATCTAGGGGAATAGATGCTGCGAAGAGTTCATAAAGGGTTTTGTTTTGTTTTGTTTTGTTTTGTTTTGTTTTAATTAGTAGAAACTAGTGGCAGCAGATAAATTATGGAAGTAAGAGATATGGATGAGTGTGAGTATTCCTTGAGGAAAGTGGAGGGCTCCACAGGTTTGAGGCTCAGGAAACAAAGTATCTGTTGTACACCTGTGTAAAACTTTTTAATTTGGGGCCCTGAGTACAACCAAATTTCTCAGGGAGACAGAGGTATCATATACAAATTGCAAGAGTTTGTGAAAATGCATGATCACTGGAAGACAGAGACCCTATAAATGCCCCAGTGGTGGGAACAGATACTGTGTCCTGTCTTTCTGTATTAAATCTAGAGAATCCACATGGTCTTCAAATATATCCAATTATGGGAAATCAGAGCTTGCAGTCAATTACAAGATGTAAACATAAAAGAAAACTGGCCTTATTTGTTCTGGCGCTCGTGGGATTGCTTGTTATTAATTTACAGTTTGCAGTGAAGTCCATCCGTGCACTGTTTGTTGTTTGAATATGTACTGAATAGGATTGCTTTTTAATAAAGTTCCCATATGAGCGATAGTGGAAATACTTATGAAGATGACGGCATCTTAAGATGAATATTCTTTTTAAGCTATAGTTAGACATTCTTAGCAATGCATGAGGATAGAGCTGTACCGTTTATCTTTTTCTGTCTATGAGGATCAGGAATTGAATGGGGTTGACATTATCCTATATTATACACATACATAAAATATACTGCTCTGGACAGAAGAACTACAAATGAAAGAAAGAAGTAAGGTGCAATATTCCAGCATTGTACGAAGTTATTACAAAAGGAGCTACAGGTAGCAATTCATAATCTTAACTTGGATTCACAACCGTTAGTCTGCTCCCAAGCTTGTGTTGTATCCTGTTTTCTGGGCTTAGCTAAAACTCAGTACAGCCACCTCTCCTTTCAGTCTGTCAGTAAATGCAGGACCTGTGTTAGGGATTCTTAATCAGAATTCCAGATTTTGTAGTAAAACTTGATGCAGGATTGAATAAAAAGTGTCAGTAAGGACAAGAAGAGGAAGCATCATTACCAACAGTTAATGAAATATTATGTTCTCTTAGTTGCTTTGCATACCATCCCTTTTCACCTTATTCATATTTCTGTTTATTAGGCATTATTTAAGTGCTTTGTTACCAAAAATTTCCTCTATGAATATATTTTCATAGTAGACTACTGCAATGACAATAAAATTTCTACCAAAATATTGAGAAAAAAAAAAAGTAACTCAAAGGATTACTGTTATATTAAAAAAAATGAGGAACGTCTTACATTTTGTGTCAAACTAATCCTCTTTGATACAGTGTATGCATCACATGAAAATAACTGGAATGATAGGTTAATATAAATTGAAAAAAACAGTGTACAAAAGATGACTGTTTACAAACTCAGTTCTGATAGTCAGCCACTTAAAAAAGATGACCACCACAGTTGAAAATTTAAATTTCTGTTTAGATTTTTTCATCCTGTGTTGTGTCTATCAAAAGGAAGATACACGTCTTCAGCAGTGTATCTGGAAAAGGAAAAGAAAACAGTTAAACCTACTCAGACTATTACAGTTGCATTACTAGATTTTAATGACTGCCTTACAAAACTCTGGTAACTTCTTGAGGCCATTTTTCTATATGCGAAGCAGCAGGGCATATAATCTGGAAAGGGTAAGAACCTTTTCCTTATGGCAAAGTAAAATGTGATTTCTCACAGTAGGGGGTTATTGGCTCATACGCTGATTCTGTCCACTTTGATAGGACAACTTTATTGATAGACATACCTATGGCATGTCTTTAGGATTGATGCCAGTTGCACATGTTTTCATCAACAGAATAACTTGTCCCTTCCTCATCTCCTTGGTGACCTTAAACCTTCAGGCAATGCTCAATATACAAGTAGAAGTTATGTTGCTGTACTGGGTCTGGCCGGGATAGAGTTAACTTTCCCCACAGCAGCCCATACAGTGCTGTGCTCTGCACTTGCAGCTAGAACAGCACTGATACCACACCAGTGTTTTGTCTACTGCTGAGCAGCGCTGGCACAGCACCCAGACCCTCCAAACCCCCCAGACCCAGTGGGCTGGGTGTGAGCAGCAGTTGGGAGGGGACATCCCCAGGGCAGCTGACCTGAACTGACCAAAGGGATATTCCATACCATACCATGTGGTGTCACACTCAGCAATAAAAGCTGGGAAAGGGGAAGGAGAAGGGGGGGCTCTCGTTATGAAGACGTCTGTCGTCCCCAACAACCGCTACGCGTATTGAGGCCCTGCTTCCCAGGACGTGGCTGAACACCGCTCGTTGATGGGGAGTAGAGAATTTTTTTTCTCTCTTTACTTCCACGCGGCCTTTGCTTGTATTTTTTCCCTTTTTTTTTTCCTTTTCCCTTTAATTAAATTATCCTTATCTCAACCCTTGAGCCCCTTGTCCATCGTATTTTCTCCCCCTCATCTTCTGAGGAGGGGGAGTGAGCGAGCGGTTGTGGTGGAGTTCTGCTGCTCAGCTGGGTAAAACCACCACAGTTGCTCATATCACCTGATATTTCAGTTTACCACATAAAGTACAAATTTGCTTCTCGTATCTTTTCTATATTCTTCTAAAATAATTTTGAAGAAAACATGTTTATTTAAAAACCTAATGGTACCTAGTGGAAGAAAAAAAAAAGTTATGTGTAGGCAGAGAAGAAGAGAATACAAAATGTGGTTGGCATTTAAAATAAATCTAAAATACCCTTTTTAACCATAACAATTATTCTAGTTTATTATACTGTCTTTAACTAGTCCCTCTTTCCTACAAGTAAGTGTCATGCAGTTGGGGAGCTGGAATTCCATTAGTTTTCTGTAGGGAAAAAAAGAAAAGGGTTTTTTTTTTTTTCCTGGCATTTTTTCTTCATAAAAACCAACCAACCAACCAAAACCAACAAAGTAAGCTGTTTGTGGATCCAACATTTGCTGGCATTAGAGTTTAAGTTTTTATTTAATACAGCTGGGTTTTACTATGAAGGCTGTAACTAGGTAAGTGCTATGTACTATACTATATTTCTTTTATAGAGAAAATATGAATACTTAGCCTCTTTCAAAGAAAGGAGGGAGAGGGGAGTGGGAAGGAGAGAGACTCTTTTACCTAGTTAGTTTCAGTTATGTCAGACGCAGTTGGATATGTGCTTTGTTAACTTATATCTGAAATGATGCAAAAAGCTCCTCTAAAGCAGTGAAGGTCAGTTTTATGAATACTGTTCTCAGCATCTGAAAGTAGCTGTTATGTACAGTAGGATGATTATAAGGGGAAACTCCAAAGTCTTCAATTCTAAATCTTCAGGTGCATGGGTTGTTAGACCCCCTAATGTTGTAGTTTATTCTTTGTTCATTTCCTTTTGCATTTTCAGAAGTGATTTCAATTGAATCATTTATGGTTCTTCCATTCAGATTATAACAGCTATTTTGGAGCGGATAACCCTCAATGGCTGTATATGAGACATTGCCCGGGGTGCTTCCAAGATGCTTTTGAGCTGGGTAAGGAAATCACTGAGTGTTGACACATTCTGAAAGCACTATGGCATGGATCGAGAGCATGTAGCTTATAAAATGTGTTACTGACCTATTATTTTGTGCATTAATAACAGAGTAGACTATACCCGTTTCCTCCGAAGTGTTAAACAAAACTAAATAAACACTTTTTTTTTGCAAAAAACGTATATCAAGTGTTTTCAAAAATGAAATACAGTATCTAATCTGTATACAGTAATTCATACACAGAAACTTTAAGTCATCATTACCCACTTCTAATGTTCCTACTTTTTCTATAGTAGCCATTCAATGTATAATATTATACTAATGCAATGTTATAATATTAGCATTATATTAGTATACTGGTGAGGTAAACCGTACTCAAATTTTGCTGTGACTTTAGGGTCAAAACTAACTGTTTCTGTGGGCATGGCTTAACCAATATACTAGCTTAAGACTTCAATTCATATTTAAGCTGTAATCTCTGATCATCCCTACACTGTGCATGTTACGTTATACACTCTTGCTCAGTCACGAGCAATTAGTTATGATGAATCATCTGCCCTTTCAGATACAGACATGGGCAACTAAAAACTGAACTTAAACTCGTGCACAATTAGAGACACGAAGGCCGTATAGCCATAGGGTGTTGGTGTGGACCTTCCACTGAGTGTGCATGAAGTGAAGAAATCAGAGAAAGCTTTCTGTCTCTTCTTCAAAAGCCTACTGATAAGTATGAAGATCAGGACAGTCCAGAACAGGTGTGATGCTAAAATTTCCCAGGAGCTGGCACAAAGATATATCCATGGTCCACTCCTCTCCTTCTCTATTTAAGGTTAAGCAATGTCCAGGGAGAATGCATATTCTGCTGCAGAAAAAAATGTCCTAACTCTTACAATGCTTGTATGTCTTCGTAATGTTTTATCCATCTGAAGTCTGACTGAACCAGCTACAATGTCTACAGGATTTTTACTGAAGTTAGTTCACGCTGTGTGCTACTAGTAGCTTAAGTTGCAACTTAACAAAGATAATGCTGTTAAGGGTAAGATAATGTATGGTAAGGGTACTATTTTAATAGCTTTTTTTTGTGTGTGTGTGTGTGTGTGTGTGTATGTGTTAAATGCCAAAATCATAGATGCTCCATTTCACGTTGTAATTAAAGCTTAATATTTTAAAACAACATAAGCATACAGAAAAAGCTATTAGAACAGCATAATTCAAAACAAAACCAAAGAGGATATTATCCTGTACAAATATGCTTTAAAAAAAAAAAAAGTGAAAAGAGCTGCTATATAGTGGCCACTTCATTAACTGTAGTGAGCTATAGGCTGTCTGATGTGTCTGGCAAATGGAAAAAAAACTTTCTACAAAAACAAGCAAGCAAATGGTAACTAGGTTGCATATGCAGGAGAAGGTAACATAAATCTGCATTTCCTACATTTATCCTACCCCAGGTGTACATCGATAGGCCTCCAGTGTGTTAATTCCGCATAGAGAGTCCAGTAATAAATCTCATATTAGCTTGCAGTAATCCATTTTCATCCTACTGAGCAAAATATGTCTTATACTATTTTGTGTTATCTGGCCATATATAATAGCTAGAGACTGGCTAATAGGTGGTTTTTGTTGTTGTTGTTGGTTTTTGTTTGTTTTTTTTTTGAATATCAAGAACTAGTAGACTATATTATACATGAATGGCTTGTAAAATTATTGGTTTATATTTCAGAATGACAAACATTTGTGTTCTAATTTCTGCTTTACTTATTCAAGATTTTGAAATGAAGTCCTGAACACAGACCCAGAAGAAAGTTTATGTATAAAGTTCTGGGCCTCCTTTAATGTCACAGTCTGATGCAGGTGTAAATCTCTTGAAAACATGAGAGTTTTCAGGCTTGAAATAAGAATGCCATAGTGGTAAACCCATTTTAATTTATACATAAAATGTAATAATTGTTCATGTTGTGCATGTAACAATTTTCAAATGTTTATTTGAGGTTTTGAATATTTTTAAAGCATCTGCACAGTTGTCTGAAAAATATTTGTTTCCCCTCCACTAGTTTATTAGCAATCAAAGATTGCCTCTTCTCTCGGTAGTATCAGCCAACATGCTCAAACATTACACATGCAGTCATTGTCTCTTCCTTGTATGTTCAGAGAATGTTTTATCTAACTCTGGAGGTGCCTTGTTTGCTTTTGATATGCTCCATTTTTGCTGCAGCTCCCTTTCCAACTTACCCCGGCAAGAGTCAGTAATTAAGTGTCCATTGGTCTGTGCCTTCAGCTCCTGGTTGATGTTTGTGATATCCATGTTTTGAGAGGGAAAGTCAACAGCTAAATAAATGTAAAGAAAGTTCTGTGGTTAAAGTTCAAGGTATAGGTCATAGAGCTTATTAGCCAAGCTGCCAGTGAGTTTGAGTTTGTATAGTATTGCTCCTGCTGAATTTGGATTTTTTTTTTCCTGTCTTCATTTAGCTAAGGGGAAGCAATAAACCCCCCAAACTTTTTAACTTTTCCATACAACACTACTATACTGTGCTGTTGGCTATTCTATAAAGGTTTGCTATGACTTGACTCATATGACTTGAGTCACTGCTTATTGTGCACGGCTTACTTCACAGGTCTCATTTTCAATGAAGAATTTACTCACTGAACATTACAGCATTTCAGTTGTGTGTATTTAGGCTAGACCCTCAGGAAGTGATGCTGGAAACTATGGATCATAATTTCCTAATTAAATTCCATTAACTTCATGTGTTTAATCATTGTGGTTACAATATAAACCCTTTCTGTAAAAAAAAAAAAAAAAGGAGTAAACAATTATATTTTGAGTAGAGGTGTGTTAAAAAAATGCAGATGATTTTAAAATATAAAAAGTGAAAATATGAGGATAAGCCTTCTCAATTTCAGTGTGTTTTTTTGTAGCCCTACAGTGACTGGAACATTCAAGACTATGCCTTACCCATCACTCTTAACTGTGAGTTTCAATAGTTATATACTCTCTGAATAATTTCAAGATGATAATCTTACAACTGGAGGCAGGTAGAAAGGCCCTTGAGACCTTGTAGACTTCCTCTGTGAAATTAGTAGTTCTCCTCCTGGATATAAGTTGCTGCCTTCTCAGGTCTTTGTAGACGAATGAAGGCATTTTGAAAGCATTTTGAGTACATGAAGGCCATAAACAAACCAGAAAAAAATTGGGAGCAGGAAAGGAATTGCAGGCAGACAATATAATATTACAAGTTCTCCATTAAGACATGTGTGGTTCTGTCAATTTAATACAGAGTTGTTTTTTTTTTCCCCCCTCAAATATATGAAACTATCCACAGGCAGATATAGTATATATAATCATGTATCACCAAAATGAAATCACATCATTTAAAGGACTGCCTGGAAGTATTTGCCTCTCTCTTCAGACATTAATATATTTCTTCCTGAAAAGGTTGAGTGAAAACTTGGTACCGCTCGCAAAAAAACAATTCTGTGCTCTGGAAGGCAAGAATGAGTTTCAGCATTGCACGTTCCTCACACAGGATAACGCTGTCCTAGCTCCCTCCTCAGTGGCAGCTCATTCATGAGAGCTCATGTATTCTCTCATGCACACTGGCACCAGTTGCTGTAGGTACATACTGGTTGCAAGTACCATCAGTGTAGGAACTGAATTTTGTTAAGGCTGTAAATTTTGTAGTCCCAGATGTGTTAGTTTTTTTCTACATCAAAAATTCCCCAGTTCATAATGCTGTCATTGTTCTCAGTAGGAAGCCTTAATTGCAGAGCTCGTTGGAAAAGAGTTGGATTAGCTGGCAGAGTATTGTCTGGAAAATCTTTCAGCTGTGCAATGTTCTCTCTTCCCCTTATATCCCCCCGCACCCACCCCTGAGGATTCCTAGCCTGCTGCATTTGGTGAGATACATATGTTTTCCCCAGCTCCAAGAGCTGTGAAGGGTTCCTCTGGGATATCTAAGTATAAATATCTAAGTGTGTCTTCAGTTGCTAGGTTATTTTTAGTCAATGGGTGGTTACCAAGTCATCTATAATTGTGCTGTTAAATGTGTCAGAGCAGCTACTAAAAAGCTAGGTGCTCCCTGTAACAGGTTGAGTGTACAAGGTAAAATGAAAGACTACAAAATCAGCAGTACAGAAGTGAGCTGTTTAAAGCTTTGAATGATATAAGGGTAGATAGCTTGAGCAGATATGAGGAAGATGGTCCATGAACACAACATGGAAGGAGGAGCACGGTAACAATACTTTGACCATACTGTCATAGTACCTGTGACTGGCATATTGTGTCATTTCCGATTTGTGGTGCTGGGGAATTTACCAGTGGGTCAGGGGATCACAGTGGTCTTACAGACCCTTTTGCTTCTTAGCTAGCTCATATACAGCCTTTGTCAGCAGTGGCCACAAGCTATTACCAACTGGTGACTGCTACATGGGAGAAAGTGCAAAGAGTTCCCAATGGGCAACTGTCCACATGACACGGACTGCTGGCACAGTTCTTTCTCTATAAATAGAAGAGAGTAATACAATCATACCTGAAGTGCAAGACAGTAAGACAGTGGGAGGAAGACAAGAACAGCAAAATACAATTGCAGAGACTTTTTAAAATACACGTCAGAAATATTAAGCAGAAATGATGCATGATAGCAAAGAAATTGCACTTTGGTTATTCTAAAATAACTGTTAGGAGAAAGAGCAGCAAGCAGGGTTTGGTCTGTCAAAAAATTACTGAAGACATATTAACATATCACCCAATTAGGAAAGTGAAGGAAAAAGAAAGCGAAAATTTTAGGCATTAATGGAAGGAGGTGGTCAGATGGATATGCGTTTGTGATTCCTGTGGTAGCTACATCGCATCACAAACCAGAGATTAATAAAATCTCTATAGAGATGAATTTCTACTTCAGTGGCACTTGCCCAGCATCAGCTGAAGATCAGCAATGATATTTTGAGGACTGCTGCAGTTGTGACTAGCTCAGTTGCAAAGAATTGTGAACCAGCTGTTGGTATGCAGAGAGCAGTGTGGGTGGGGAAATATTTAAAGGCTGCAAAAAATAATTGGTGGAAATATATCCATCTGTTTTCATTACTGTATATTCAATATATCATCTATTTTGGTAAGATTCAAAATGGAAGAGGATTTATAATGCCACTTTAGGCATATGTGAAAGATGAATTGGGCGAATTTCAAAAAAATAAAATGTTAAACTTAACATCAGTTGAAAGAGCCCATCTGAGAGAACCGCTGGGCTGGAATAATCGCCTCAAGTGACTAGTGACAGACTATTGCCTGAGTAACTCAAAAGTAACAAAAATGAAATCCAGTGAATCCAGTGGGCATCAGCAAAGGTTTGGGTTAGATAACCTAATAATAGATATTGTCTGCTCTTTTTTTTTTTTTGTTTGTGATTCAAAGCCAGTAGTAGATTCCGAATTCATTAGTGAGAATGGGCTGACGTCATCTCTTGTTCTATTGCATTAGATCTGCATTGGCTGTGCATAATTATGGGGTTTATTGCATGAACAGAAATAAAATCAGTATGCAAAAAACATTCAACACAACTGAAAATACTAGGGACTTAGTTACAGTGGAATGGAACACAATCTGAACATAGTCACGTCCCAGGAACTTTAGCATGTTTTTATTTATAAAATATCTCAGTACTGAAGAATAGATCTTTTAAAGTTTGGTAGATTTTTTTTTCACAGAATTTAATGTAGAGTATAGAAAATATTTTTAAACCTCTAGAATTGAGCAAAGGCTGCTGTTTTCACTACAGAGTTCCAGTTTTAGTAATTCTGTTGAACTAGACAGAAGTCTCAGTAAAAGGAATAAATGAGCTGTTTCCAAAAGGGAACTTACAGGAAAAGATGCACTTATTTGTTGTGCTGCCTTCCCATAAGAACTGGGAAGAACTCATATCTCAAACACATCTGCTTTTGCTCCTTGATCATCGGGAAAATGCATTCCTTATTACTTTCCCCCATTGCAACCATCTTCCTTGTCAGAAATGTCTTCCAATGCGATCACCATCTTTTCCCTGCATGAAGGAGCTTTCAGGTGCTCCGCACCCCCCCTTTAACATTAAAACACATGTGGAGAAGTTCCTATGGAGTGGTTTCCAGGCAGAAGCTATTGCTGGGACAAGAGCCTTTTGCCTCCGTATTACTGGAGACGCATGGAGTCAGAGCTTTGGCAAAATCCTGGAAGTACATAGTGAGTTAGTTCTGTTAAGCTCTCTTGGCCTAAGCAGCTTAGAAATTGCTGGACGGGTGTTATTGCATTAGTTGGGGGTTCAAATCTTAATAGGCTGAAAGATAAGGGGGCATTTTTGTCAGGGGAATTTCATTCAGAAAAGTCTTCCAGAGAAGTCCATGCTGGTAATTTGAGATATATTTAGTATTTTATAAATCTTTATGCAGGTGACAAGAAATTGAAGATGGCTCGTTTTGCATAGGACTCACCATATCTGAAAGGTCCAAGTCTATTAAGAAAATAAAAAAAAACCGTAGTGAACCATATTTAGTACAGCAAACATCGTTGCCAGGTACCACTGTCCTCCCAAATGGGAAGTCTTCTGGAATCCCTTGTTGCTATGAGACTAAATATCTCTGTACAGTGTGAGCGCTGAACCAGATTTTGCTCCCACTTACACTAGCGTGCATGTTGAGTGACTCCCCTGTGGCCAAGAAGCACAGTGCTGCATTCAGATGTCTTGCTTATGAAAGGGTCTGATCCAAAGCCCACTAAAGCCCAGGAGTATTCATCCAATCCAAAAGCTCCAAGAAGTAAGACTAGCTTAAAGTCAAAGGACATGGGAGCAGGGCTGTCAGCTTGAACCTCAAAGGAGCAAGCAAAAGATTTTGACCCACTGGCAGTGTACCTTCACGGGCTTTTGGGAAAGCAGTATGTAAATTTTTTCATAGGATTTCTCTCCTAACTTAACATGTTCAAACTGAAAGATATATATCGCTCATCCTGGACTGCATAAACTCTTAAGTTTGAGACACCTTAAAAATCCACTTATCTGTGGACTTCAAAAAAAAAAAAAAAAGACACCATTTCAGGGTGGTTTGTGGGGTTGTTTCTTTGTGATTGCTTAAGTATAAAACATGAATTTTCTTTAGCTACTTGACACTTTTTCCTTTCATCCAGAAGAAAAATAAACAAACAAAACCCAACTTGAACTGAGCCCAAGCATGGCCAATTTCTCACCAAAGGGTACATTTCAGAATGAAAGATTTACAGTGGAATATCTCCAGTGTAGCTATGACATTGCTTTAACATTGCATTGCTGTAATCTTCAAACATAGTAAATGCAATAAACGGGTTTATAGGGATTTGTGTGAAGTTTAAAATTCAAAAGATAGCTGCTTTTAACGTTTCTCTGTGCTATCAGTGAAAAACCAAAAAGCACAGGGAGGAACTTAACACAAATCATCAACAACGAGGGAAATGTTTGCCCAACGAAAACATTGATATTTTATTAATCTGTCCTTCCAAGCCTCTTGAAACCCTCCCGCTTTTTTTTAAAGAAAATATTTAAATAACGTTTTACAAAAATTAACATAAATGGAAACATTTAACCAAAGAGCTATGAAAGCAAAGCTAAGACTTATCTTGCAAGCATTCCCTTACTTGGTTTATATCTTCAAAACTACGGATGCAGTCTTATGTCTATCCCAGATAAACCGGGGTAACGCGTCGGCCGCCGATGCGTTGCCATCACTGCTAATTTCGTGCAGGAAATCTCCAGCCAGCCCGGGGAGCGCGGCAACTTTCTGCCTGCCGCGGAGCTGCGCGGCGGGGAGGACCCGCCAGGCGCTCCCGCCGCCTCCAGTCCGCAGCTCCCCGCGCTGCCGCGAGCCGCGCTTGCCCGTGCCCGCTCCTGCTCTGCTCCCTCCTCCTCTCCCCGG
>VXAL01000587.1:0-74916 GCA_013399475.1 Chauna torquata | reverse complement strand
CGCGGGGTGTGAAGCCCCGGCCCCTCCTCCGCAGCCCCGGGCTCGCCCGCCCTGCTCGGGAGTGTGGTCCCTGCCGGGAGCCGCCGCGCCTGGCGCACAGAGGGAAGCGTTGATGCATCGCTCTGGAAATTCATTGTGTGACTTTCTGGGTATTTACTGAGTTTCAGACCGAGATGCAGCTCTTGAAAGCTTTATGGGCACTAGCAGGAGCAGCGATCTGCTGTTTTCTTATATTTGTCATCCACTCACAGTTTCTTAAAGAAGGTAATTATATCTGCATGTCTACATACCCTGTTCTTTAATACTACGGTCTGTGCGAGGTGCCTTAATTATTTTTACTGTTTCCAGTATGTTCTATTTACAGCAGTGCTTCCACGCTTTTTTTTTTTTTCTTTCCGTTTAAAGCCTTCTCATGTTCGTTCCTTTAGGAAATAGGTAGCTTTAGACTTAAATTCTTGGTGAATGCATATATATATAAAATCTGTGTGATGTTTGTGTTCTGTGTTTCAGCCAATGTCTCATTTCTTTATGGGGCATGTCTAGTGTATAGAAAATATTTGTTGCTATCAGATGACCACAGAACAGTAGTCATCATGGGAGTATTAATAAACCAAAAAACCCTTAACAAGTAAACGTCTTATTTTTATACCAAATCAATAGGCATCCTTTCCCTCTTCCTTATTCAGTACATTTTCAATAGATGGCACTAAAGTTCTATGGAAAGGGCAGGGCAGAGCAAATCCTGGGCATTCAGCATCTTCCTTCTCCTCCTTGCTGCCCCAAAACTAGAAGAGGCCTTTGCATGCTTTCAAGGCTGCCGTTTTTTCCACCTTGTGGTCAGAAAATTGTGATTACAATTTACTGGGGAGAACAGTTCGGACTGTGTGGTGGACTTTTTTTTTTCTTTTTTTTTCTTTTTTTCTTTTTTTTTCCTACGTGAGTTGGGTAGAAGCATTTGATTAAGTGGACAGAGGAATTTTCTTGGGGAGTAACCCTCCTATGTCTCTCTGTCTTTTTTTTTTCTTTCCTTTTTCCTTCATCAGGAAATTACTCTTTTTTTTTTTTTCCTGCTGTAATAATTATTCCCATCCGTATTTGTAAAGCAAACTGGTCTGAGATTCAAGTGTGAATCCTGAGAAATGTATTTCTATTGGGTGGTGTATGAGAGAGACCACTGCTGTTCTTTAGGCAGTGTTAACAAACATAACACAAAAATATGGGGGTTTTAGCGAACCCTTTTATTCTTTTTTTAGCACTGTAGTGTAATTGAGATGATAGCTGCTGGAAGAAGGAGCCCAGCTCAGTTTGGAGTGCTGGTTGCGCAAAGTGTGGAAAAAAAACTTTTATGTGACTGGGACAAAGTTTCACTCAAGGCTGGGCAAAGCGACAACCTTGCAGCCACTGAAGGATCGCTACTGGTGTTAATTTAGCGTCAGGCCAAAAAATAACACTAGACTGTACATTTGCACAGATCTTTTCTGAAATGAACAAACAAGGATTTGCCCACTGCGGTTAATTAAGAAGCGTTATCCAGGTATCGACAGTGCCAGAGATTTCTCCTTTAAGAAATCTACCCAGGCTTAATTGTATTGTGTGTAATGCCTCCCACATATTCACTTATTTAACATTCTTTTAAAATGCTTGGACTAGTGTGTTTATATATTTCTGTCTAATGAGATGACTCATTTTGAGGAGATTTTGCAGAAAGAAATATTGCCAGTCATTTCAGGCTATTTTTTTTTTGTCAGCATTTGCATTATGCTGCTTTTTTTCTTTTCCTCTTTCTTTTTCTTTCTTTTTCTTTCCCCTGTCTTTCACTCCTTGATATTGAGACCTGTATTATCATAAATAATCCATAAAGAAAGAAGCATTTTATTTCACTTGAAATATTTCTTCTTGCATTGCGGGGTAGAAACCTAGTAAGTTAATATATAAAAGCAGAAACCATGGCCATACACCAAGCACTGTAACACGTTTTACATTGCTTCTCCTCCAGCTTTTACAGCCACTCTTAATGTGGACTGCAGGGAGAAAACTGAAGCTCTGGAGCTTGTTGGATAACTTAATTGCATCAGTTTGTTTAATTTGTGAACAAAATATTTCTGCTTGGTTTAATACCGTGAACTGTATACTTACTGTAAATACAGATTGCGTGTATCGGGCTAGTTGTCAGCCTTTTCTTGATGGGTGCTAATCTCCACAATAGCATTTTGACCCCTTCCGTATAATTACTTCAGCAGTGTATGTATTCCCCCCTGTAGTTTCAATCCTGACATTGAATAGTTTAGTGGAATTGGCTGAAACTCTAGGTGGTATAACTGAGTTTTTCTTTATGAAGAGAGAAGTTTTAAAATATCTAATAAAAACTATAGTTTTAGCCATAATAGATGCAAATGCAGGCTTGTAAGAGAAGGAGAAATAGATAACAGAAGACTTAAGCTGTATGTTGTCCACAGTTACCAAAAGCAACATTTAATTTTCTGTTTTATTTTAAAACCTGCTTGTTTGATTATTTTCAGTAAGAAAGCAAGGGAAAGAAGTGTGAGGAAAGGGCTGGGAAATCATTTAACCATAAGTCTATCACACTAGTTTACTAAATAAATATGTATAAAGAAGAAGGATATGTTAGATGGCTGTTACCTTAACTTCAGAAGATGTGGAATTCTTCTCTGATACTGGAGTTAGCCCTTTGCATTAAAATTTTATAAAAAAGTGAGGAATGGTGTGTCTCATTGCACATAATGTTACTAGACTGTTGATTTCCTGGCAAAAAGATTAATTTCCCATCGGAGCCTAATGAACTACACGGGCTCATTGTTGGTAACTCAGCTGTGCGGTCGAATTCCTAAGTTAAATACTTGGGCATTTTCATTTGATTATTTCTTGTGCAGAAGGATAATTTCCTGTAGTCCCAAACAACAAACAAGTAAACCATCAGTTTGCCTAGCTTGATCAGATTAGCTGATAGCATATATCTCCTGAGACAATTTGACAGTACAAGTTTATACAGCAAGCATTTCCTTTGTATTCAAGACAATTGATTTAAGAAGAATGACATGTAAGATTAATTAAAGGTCTGACTTAATTTATTAATGCACACTTTTTCCATTTTTGCATGTTTGGTAGTATTTACTGCTTATTATTTTTCCAGAGGCAGGTCTTAATAGAAAACTGACATAATCTTCACTTCTTACAACATCTCAAAATAATTACCACGTGTCTTTTTCTGTATTAATTATCCTTTTAACTCACTTGGAATTAGCGATGCTATCTGTTATGTCAAACTCATCACCTATTAACACAAGGTGTTTTTGTAATTTCAGTTATGCTGCACGGCTACAGAGTGTGGAACTTTCATGACATCCAACTAAAACTTATTGCCAGAACCAAATCCTCCTTCAGTCACATTCATAGATATGATATTGTGTGTTGCAATGGTCAACTGAGAGTTTTCACACTGTTAATTTTTTTTTAGTTCCTATGCTGAACTTACATTTTTTCTAAGTAAGACCTGCCTTAATTCTTAAATATTTTAATATACATTTTTGAGTTGAGGCAATTTAGTAGTAGCCTTGCACTGCCGCAGTTTAAATGGTGTAAGAAACAATGAATGCTTGTTCTGAGATGAGTGGGAAAGAGCTGTTTAAATGTCTATTTTCATGAATATGTTTTTTTCAGGAAGTGAAGAATGGCTGACACAGGATGCCATTTTTCCACACTTAGGCTTTTGTGTGGAAATACAGGTCGTCCTGTGGCTAATCCGTTCCCCTATGTCCAATCTGTCCTTCAGTGTTTCTAAAAGATGAATAGAGCTGTGAACCCAGAAAAGGGTATTGTGGTACATAATTGCAGTCCCATGCCTGTCTGATCGTCTTGCAAAGCAGTTTAACATGCTCCAGTCAGCTGCAGTCAGTATGAAGAGGTGTTGAAAACTGAAATATCTAAAACTTTTTTGCATACACCACTGACAATTAAAAGTAAGGGATTACTTTCACTTCGCAAATCTGATTTTAATTGATTTATAATCTGTTATTCTTTAACACTTTTTTTTCAAAGAGAATGGGGAAAGCATTGATTTAATGTTACACACATTAATTGTGGGAACTCCTTTGCCCCCCAGACAAGTACACTTTTCACCTAGTAGAACATTTTAACCATTCAGACACAGTGATGGGGAAAGGTAAAGGATACAGTTTCTGAACGTGTCTTTGAATCCCATGGAAAACAGCGCAGTCTGAGGGTAACTTCAGAAGGGTATGGATGCAGCCAGGGTGCATTACAGCCCATGATATACTTTGAAGCTTTCTTTACTCTGTGATTGTTATTTAAGAGGCTGGAATGCCTTGTCTATCAAGGGCGATTTTGAATGGTTTACGAGATTAGAGTGTGTGAGCCTTGTTTGGAGTGGGACTACACAGAAACATGGATTCAGTCCCAAGAATCTTACTTGAAATATAGAGGATTGGAGCATTCATATCTCAAAACTACATTCCTAATCTGCTGGGTAGATGTTCTGGAGCAAGCCGTGTAAAAATGGGTGAATTTCTGTTGATATGCTGCAGTAGTTAAGTAGAGACATGAGAATTCTGATACTTCTGTTATAAACAGATGATTATGGTTATAAACCAGAGTTTTAGTATCACTTGTGCAGATTTAGTATATACTTATATATATGAATAGCGTATCTGTTTAGTACATCTTTCATAATTATCTTTTTTTCCTGCCTTAAGCAAAAGTTTGCAATTATTGGTTACACTCACGCTGGCACTTTTCTGTCAAACACATTTAGAGGAATTAGTGTCACAATAGCAAAAATACTGCAGCACTTACTTTAAAAAAAATGCATTTCTTACAATAACTTGGTTAAAGTTTATACTTAATGTTAATATCTTTAATCTGACCCTTGTTGCAGATTTAAATATGTTAACCTGTTCTAAAGGTGTGGAAAATGTTTTATACATGGTTTTTGTGTTCTCAGGGTGTACATTTTGCAAGTGAAAATATTCAGGCAGCATTATTCTGTTTAGATATATATAATTCCAAACAATTCTGCTACCCCTCTGCTAACATTTGAAAACATCTATTGACAGTATACCCACAGTAATTTTTCCAGGCTTTCTGTTCATAAAACCTCATAGCTTTATATAGTTGATAAAACTAATGTTTACTGCTGTATAAAACATTTGAGGAAAGGACTTGTCTTCCAAAGTCTTCCAAAACTTTTTGAGACTCTCGCAATTTTCTTGGAAAGAATTTGAATGTGATTTATTATGATAGATAATATTCCCTTTAAGATTTGTTTTTCTTTCATCTTTAAAACATAAGAAAAAAAAAAAGACTTGAGAAAATAAAAGCAAGAAAGAGAATTGCTCTTAAGAATGTGGGGAAAAAAGTTTGCATTTATGTTGGTTATTTTTTCTTCCGTTTGCCCTTTTATGCTTAATCTGTGTCTCAAAACAGTAAGATGCTTTGCATACCAGATGTGCTGCATATGTTACCTATATATAGTAAATATGAGTTAAGGACAGTTTGTCCCAGCTGCAAATTTTTCTGCTTTTTGGGGTTCTGTTACTTGTAGCATACCATAGTATATTTTTTTTCTCCTATTTGTCACTTTTTCTGGTTTGTGGAGAGGAAGATGTGAATGAGATTATCAGAGCAGCACTTCAGGCTAGAGAGAGGCACAGAATGCAGAAGTGGAATGTTTGTCTTCTCATTCAGGAAACAGATTTGACTGTTAAAAAACCCTAACCTTGAATAAATACTGCACAAAGAAAGAAAATGTGAACATGTATTTGACAAGTTTGGGTATTTTCAATTTTTCTTTTTTTCTTTTTTTTTTTTTTTTTAAGTTAGAGTTAAGAAGTATAGTAGTGAAAGGAAGCTATGCAGACAAAAGTTCTCAAAAATTTTCTTTACAGGGAGGTGAGACGTGTTTTCTGTCTGGCATCTGCTGTGCCAGGAGATACCAAGAGGTGGGCTCTGACAGTTTTTCTACTCGTAGAAGGTAGCTTTGAAATAGTCTTTGGTTTTGAGTGATAAAAATTAAACATGCGTATGTCTTTGCAGTGCACCATAGATGGTATAAAACCCCTACTTTTCCTGACTGAGCAACCTGACGAAAGGAATTAGTAACAGATTTCCAGTAGTCTTTTTACGTGAGCCTGTTTTCATGCCCTAAAGGCACAAGCAAGGAATTATTGACCATTTTCAGTATTTATCAGCACTACCTATTCTTAAAGGCGGCACTGTAGACTGGTGTGATTCATATCATACGAAAGCATGTGCTTGTTAGATCTGTTGACTAATATCTATTTTTCTTGTTTCTAAGCAGGCACACACTTTGGATTCTTACTGTATCAAAAATAAAGCTGGAATAAAAACAACACACACACACACATTGAGACTTCTTTAACTGAATTTAAAAGGAGACATTGAAAAAAAAGCATGTATTTAGAGATCAAGAGTTCAATGTAGTATTGGTAAAAAAGCTATAGAAGTCTTTAACGTTAGTTCATTAACAAAAACGTAGGTAAAACTCCTCTCATCTCATATAAACTTAAAAACAACCTTTTATAATCATATGAAGAAAAGGAGCAACACGAGTTTTTGTACTAATGATATGTCCAAGTTGGAATCAGTGGCTCAACTGTGTATAACTGGCCAACTGTGGTGTACATTCATACAAGTCCAAGCAAGGGATCTGTTACATCCAGTGTCTGGATTTTAGTGAAGATTTATTTTGCTCAAAAATTATATCCTCTTGCCACTCAAAACCTGTGGTGATAGAAGATTCTGTTTAATAGCAAAATCCAATTATTTGCCTAAATATGCTTCTCATGCCTGTTCTAGAAAACCTGCACAATGTAATGAAGCTGCCTATTCATTATATTTTACCTTTGGCACTACATCAGTTCACAAGAAATGCTAGTCAGAACAATAGATCTTCCTACTAATTGTTGTTAGTCTTGTGAAAAGCAATGAGTAACGTATTTGAAATATATCCAAACAGCAAATTAACATACAAATAATCAGAAAAATAATGTAATGAATCAATACCTATTGAAATATTTTCTGAAAGCAGATCCTATGCTAATGTGTGTTTTTGTGTGAGTGATTTATTATTTTTGACAGTAAGGAGGAAAGTAGAAGATTGTGTTAATTTGTCAGGTGAAAAAGAGAATTTATGATAGACCAGTATGTTCTGGATCTCTTTAACGTGCCACAAGGCTGTATCGTATTACGAAGTCTAGATGCTTAACTGCAATCACACATGAAGAGAGATGTAGGCCAAATTAAATGGATCCACAGGAGAACACGGGGAATAAGTGCAATGTTAGAAGATCTGACCTAGAAAGGAGTACTGAACAGACCAGGGTTATTAAGATTAGAGAAGAGATTACTAGCCTGATAAAGGTTTTCAGTGGATAGAATTCTGCCTTAGCAGTAACAAACTGTTCTTTCTGTAAAGTGGAAAGATGGCAAGAAGCAGTAGGTGCAAACTGATTTGAGGGAGATTTAGGTAAGATATTAGGAAAAACTGCAGCAAGGGAAATTTGTGCTGTGCATCAGGGAAGAATTACCAATGGCAAGGACAGTTAAGTACTGTAATAGATTTCCTTGGGAAGCTGTGAAACAGGAGAGTTTTACTTTCAGGTTAAAATGTTATATATTGGGAATAGCATCATCAAGTTGAAGCAGACGGGTGGGCTAGGTGACGTCTTGAAGTCCCTTCAAGCCTTATCCTCCAAAATGCTAGCTTACCTGAAACTTCTTTAGAAAGCTGAAAGGTGTTTAACCATCTCACTTCAGGGTAGTTTTCTGTTAACTGCTGAAGTGGAGGCTTATGAGAAGGCTTACGAGAAGACACATCAGGATCTGAAAGTAGTCAGGGGACAAAGCAGTGTATGAAACCTCAAGAAAACAACCAATGGTTTAAGTATTTCATTAGATAAATCATGCCACTTTCTGAGTTGCAGATGTAACTAAAAGAAGGAAACAAACAAAAACCAATCTCATGATTTATACTAGACTTTGTGGATATGTCAGAAAATCCACTAAGGTAGCTAACAGTTGCTCTTTTAAGTGCTTTTTACCTTGCAAGATCTTTAGGACTTCAAGGTGTCTTGAAGAAGGTCCTTGCTCTGTTCACTCTTCTTCGTACAAAAAGAACATAAAATACAAAAAGCTGAGAAATTAGAATATTACTTTCAAATGCTGATATTTCTTGTGGGATAAGGATTTGGATTAAGGATTGCTGAGCTCTGCTAGTCTGTTCTGGTTACCCCAGCACCTGGAGGGTTCATCTCCAGGTGGCCCTGTGGCTACTCGACCTCTAGTATGGGAAGCACAAAACCAGCCGTACAACAGGGCGAGCTGCAGATGGCCTCATAGAGGTTCTCTGTCAACTTGTACATGTTTGGTGCTACCAGTGATTGAGAGTTTTGTGTTCATTGCTGTCTGTAATGATGTTCCACCTTGATGCAATGCCATCCGATTTTTATGATGTCTGTATGGTTTTAAATCCAATAGCAAAATGAAATTCAGCAAATTGTGCTTATAGAAGATTTACAGGAAAACAGAGGTCACTTGTTAAACAGAAATAGGCAAACCTAGATGTCCTCTATTGTTGGAGCTGTGATGTGTCCTGTGCTCCACGACTCATACTTGGAGCAAGTCCTATCTGGAATTTGTTCATGTCTGTGGAACAGTTACACACTACAGAGTTGTGCTACTTGGAGATGCAGAAGAGCTGAATACCAGGTATTGTTTCCTTGAGCAGCATTAACACTTCTTTAAAGACTGGATATAGGAAAACTTTTAGAAGCTTTTTCTGGAATGTTCATCCCTTTACACTAGTTTGTCAAAAAGCACCCACATTTTTTGTGGTTTTGTGGTGAGTGCTAATTAATCATGACAGTGATGCTTTATGGTATCTTTTGTACTTTGCTACAGCTTTTATTGTATTAAATTACATGGTTTTGTGCATAATTCTTTCAATACAAATTTAGGGCTTGAAGGAAAAAAAGAAACACAGCATAGCTCCATTATTCAGAGTTGTACACGTTTTAGAGATGTGCATAGCGGATCTGGGAATACTTTTAGCCTCAAGAGAATCAAACTGTTATTTGAAATGGTCATTGCTTGAGTATCACCTTGCTTACGGCTATGAACTAATTGAGATTAAACTAAAATGATTGTGAGATGCTTCCTTTTCCTGTGCATTGGCAGTTCCCATTATCTGTTAATGCTTTAAAAGTATTATTTAGTCATTAAAAAAAAAAAAAAAAGGGTGTGCTTCTGGGTAACTCTTTCATTCTCATTTTTTTTTTTTCTGAATACATGCCCGTAGATGAAGTAGACTCTTTAGCTTCATTTATTGTGAGAAGATCTCATAACTCTTGTAAGCATTTTTGTATGCTTGGCTATAAAACTGTGTAGATTGTACCAGATGCTGCCTTAACTTATTTTATAGAATTATAATGGATGCTGATGAGTATTAGAGTCAAGTCTTTAAAGATAAAAACCCATTTGCTATGTGTTACCTTTTTCTTTGCAGTATATAGTAATAGCCCTGTTTTATTGAAACTTTTCAACTTTCCTTTATTTTGTTTAAAATTTTGAAAAACTTCTTACATTTTAATATTTTATAAGAAGTTTTATGTCTTCACTAAAGGCTATAGCAACATTAAAAATGTATTTTTGCCAGTTAGTTAGTGGCATTATTTTCAAGTGGTCTGAAGACACAAGAGGTCCTGTTGCCTGCAGTTAGAAATCGTGTCATAAAACATATATATGGAGCATTTTCTTGGCCATGTCCGCTTACTAGTTTCATGTCAAGACCCAACAGGTTTATAGCTATTACTGGTTACTTCATAACTAGACAAATATCCATTTAATGTGGTATATATATCACTTGCAGTGTTAATTATTCATAAAAAGTGCATTGTAGGATTGGTGCATAGATTGTTCGTTTTTCCTTTGTGTTGGGCTTTCCTGAACCTCAAAGCATTTCACGAGCCACACATGGCTTTTCACTTTTAAGAAAGCTTAAAGTGAAAAGTGTCCCTCATAACAGCCTACAGTAAGTAAACTTTAAGGTTGAAGGAAGCAATATGTTTAGAGAAGATGAATATGCTATTTGTTGTTAGGAATGAAATCTTGTCTCTGTTCCGGTTGATGGTGAACTTCTTACTGTGTTTACTTTAGGAATGTTGAGCAACATTCAGTTCTTTTGCCTTGGTTCATTGGCTTGGGAAAGCATCCTTTCCTATCTGTAAGATTTGTGAGGTAAATAACTTATCTTTGCAAGATAATTGTTGCTGAAGCTCTTTCCAAATCAACCAATTAAAGCTTGTACATGGCTAGGTTCTGCTTAATGCTCCAGTTCTTTGTCCCATACTGAAGCACTCCAGCTCCTAATGACACTGTCTGGCTCTGGTAAAATGAGGTTATTTTCCTTGCTCCACAGAGGCTAAAAGCTGTTGTGTAACTGTATACTCCTATTCAGTGAATTATTAGTGTTCCTAGTATCTGCTTCCGTTTTATTATGCACTGAGGTGTTACCTAGAACCAGAGCTGTACCATTGCAGTCACTTAACAAATCTAGAGAAGCTCACAGTTCAAGGAAGAAGTACCAAAAAAAAAAAAAAAAAGAAAAAATTGTTAAATTATACATGAGCAAGTAGTTAAAATAACAGAAGTTATGAACTATCATTTCTCCTCAATCTTAATCACAAAATCATCACAGAATCACAGAATATTAAAGGTTCGGAGAGATCTTTGGATCTCATCTGGTCCAATCTCCCTGCTCAAGCAGAGACACCTAGAGCAGGTTACCCACATCCAGGTGGCTTTTGAAGATCTCCAAGAAGGGAGACTCCACAGCCTCTCTGGGCAACCTGTGCCAGTTCTCTGTCACCTGCACAGTCAAGAAGTGCTTCCTTATGTTTAGACGGAACCAGTTTGTGCCCATTGCATCTTGCCCTCGCACTGGGCACCAGTAAAAAGAGCATGGCTCCTCTTCACACCCTCCCTTCAGGTATTTATAGACATATTAATGCTTCTCTCCAGCTAGAACTGCTTAATTTCTTAAGTGATTCTTGTCCACTTCCAGCATACTCCTTCTGCCTTCTGTCTTCGATGCTCTCCCAAGTGAACACAGCTTCATTCTGCAAGAATGTGAACACTGGGGAAAGGTTAAGGGATCTGTTATGATTCCCAAATATTGTGCTTTTCTTCCCTAGTTTCTAGGCTCTCTGAGAAATAAATTCCTTATTAGCTTTGTCTGTATGCTTTCAAAGCCTTGACTACCCAATATAAAATTCCTCCAGTCTGATTTTTAGGTTAAAATATGGCTGGTCATACAAACTAGTTCATTGGGCATCAGGGCATTGGGTATTAGCTAATGAAGTACCAGTATTCTGTTTTAGTTGTGTTACAATACAGTCTGAAAATTTTCTTTTCTAGTGCTTATAGAGAACTAAGGTGAACGAGGAATTTATGCCCTTTTCATAATTTATTGCTTGGAAATTTTTAAATGGATGACTCAGAGCTGCAAACTGGCAGGTAACTGGTCCCTTAGGAAACGAGTATGGATGCCCATAGGCAGGAGACTGAAGTCTATGTGTGGTCAAGCTCACCTGTTTTCACCTGCATTTTATTGTTGTGTTGTCCTTTTAAGTTTTCTTCAGTTTTGTGAGCTCTATCATGGTAAGAGCTAAAACACATTAGATTGATCATAATTCTTAATATTAAACTTGGTTCATATAAATTATGTATATTTAATAATTTGTATTATGGATCTAGAATGAATGTAAAGCCTGTATTTGTTACAGGTATTTTAATGAGTAGTTTGAAAATGATCTTTAGTTCACAAGTGGATGAGATTTGCAAACCTCCCTTTTTCAGCAGACAAATGATAAATTAAAAGGAGTAGCTTGTCTCTCTGATTCATTCTAATGCTATTACTTTCTGAGGTGATGTTGAAGTTGTCAGATCTATCTCTAGGCTCATATAATTCCTGTTCGCTGTAATGGGAACTGGAGACACCTGTGTATCTTAAGGCAGGCAGGTTCCTGAATTCAGTAAAGCTGTCCAGTAGTAGAGCAGCATGTCAAAACACAGTTTTCTTCCTGAGAAAACTGAACAATCATATTTTCTTCTCCAGATTTTCTTTTTTTTCTTTTTTTTCCAGAAAAGGAGAAAAGAACACAGTACAATTTTAATGGAATTAACAGTAAAAACAGCAACAAAAGGACTGCAATTTGCAGCATACTTCAATTTGCTAGTAGTTTAAAATAAAAAATTAAAATATAAAAGCCAAACAGAGAAACCTTTGCCATAGAACTACTCATTTGTTTGATTGCTTTCTCCTGGGTTTGCTTATGGTTTAGAAGTTGTCAAGGTTAAGCAGAGGGGTGTTTACCAACTGTGATATAATCATGACCTCTTCTTAATGTAACTTCATCTTTTAATGCAGACTGTAGCTATATAAAGTAAAAAGGTCTGTTCTGAATTCATATATGAGAAAAGATTATGTACAAACACAATGAAAATGAAGAGTTTGTAATGTAGCCTCACTGTTAATTTACATTTTGAAACACAAAAAAGTTGCCATAGTAACATGTAGGTTGTAAAAATTTTCTAGATTTGATGTATTAGACTTAGGAAACGCTTACTTGCATGACACATTTCTCAAGTTTTGTGAATAAGAAAGAGCCTAATTCTTTGCATTTGTAGGGTTGGCCTCAAATAGTTCAGATTTGTGCAAAACAAAATGTGAAGGCATTGGTAAATTATGCAAACCAACCCTTTTCCAATCAGCTTTCTAATTATGTTGTTCCTAAGATAATTGTTGTTTGCTTTTTTAACTAAAAGATTAGTAAAGTATATAGGTGTTTTGCGGGATAAGAATTTGTTGTAGCTCTATTTTTGTTCAGAAACTGTGCATTTAATATTGATGATTCTTAAATATTTGGGATAGTATATTTTGTCTTTTCTCATAAATTTCTTTTTAATTCTATTTAATTTACTAATTCGTATTTCTAGAACAAACATAGTGTATACATATTATATAAAATATACTATATGGAATATCGTATATAATATATTCTGTATGAATCAGAACTTTGATTAACAGACCAAAAGATACAGTTAATAATGAGATCCCTTTTGCTATTTTAAAAGGCTAACTTTAATACTGTTCACTATGGGTATTGTAAGCTGCGTGCCACAGACTGCTCTGGTGGCTTTCTAGCTCCGTGTGCAGCCAAACTGAGCAAGTGACTTCTATGGAACAATTTGTAGGGTGAGTTATTTAGTTGATTAATTTATTCCATATCTCAAGTCTCAGCAGNTATAAATACATATATATACACATAAATATGTATGTTTTAAAAATATGTAAGAAATAATAATTTGCTCCAATCATCTTGTAGTGCTTTCTAAATATCCAGCTCTACTGGATATTTGATGCATATGATGATGCATAGTGGCCTTTTGAGTCATGGTACGTCTGAACTATTTAATTTTTTAGGATGAAGGTTTTTGCTGATGCATGATCTTGTTTAGTGTTACAGCTTGAATAATTCTTCCATACTGGTATGGACTTAAAAATAGATCCCATTTCTGAATATGTTAAATGTAATAATAGAAACTACATATCACTAGACAGCTCTAAGATATTCCACTATTTTTCAGCTGCAGTTCTATTGCAAAGTCTCCTTTTGCGTTATAAATTATTAGTATCTTTTCTTTTTTAAGTAACACATAAGTTCTTTTCTACAGAATCATTTAAAAAATGTTGAAAGCCCACAGCAGAACTGAATACACCTAAACCATTGCTCCGCTTTAAGACCACTGATGATGAAGATTCTATTGCTTTCCTGGATTTTCATGATGTACTCATCTATAATGTCTGTATTTACTTTGATGGGCTGCTGCGATATCAATCATGTTGTCATGCGGGAAGGCTGGAGCAGAAAGCACGCACGCATAGAGCTCTTTGGAATTCTAACATACTTAATCCAATTAAATCTTAAAAGATAGTACTTTGTGTGTGATTGCTAGGTTGCCATTGCAGGATGTGGTGAATGGCAAATCAAAAAGCAGGGTTCATGCCCTGCTGGAAAGGAAGGAAGACCTGCTGGGTCAGTGGTGAGGTGTGGTATCCCTACCTGTGGAGACAATGCTGGAGTTATTCTTCTCTATCTCTGTTCTTCCTTTGCTTTGACGGGGCTGCAGACATTTTTGATACCTGCTTGTGGCAACCTTTGTGTTTGCACCTCATACACGATGTTTTATCTCACATGTATGTGAGATACATGTTGTTTATTCTCTTTGTTATTCTGATTCCACCAAACTCCAAGGCTGCATTCCTTTAGTAACCAGTGACCGACTGTGCTTTGCGTTTTGTACACCCTGCCTCTGTCATCATCCTGTGCTTACACCCCAGAGGGCCTCCTCTCCATATCAGCGCAGCATCAGATTGCCTTCTGGTACTGCCCCCATGCTCCTCCTCAGCTCTTCCAAAACATCCTAGGTCAACAGACCACTGGGTTTTACAGCTTGCCCAGGATTGCTGTTTAACAATAATGCAGAGTTTTTAAATACTGAGTCCATGCATGTAGCTGTTTAGTGGTAGCATCCATGAAGCTCTTGACCACCAAGACAGCCCAAGACCTGCTGGAAGTCTTGAGAACACAGTTTGTAATGATGCGTTCAGTATTGTGGCTAATTTCTTCCTTGTGTTGCTTTGTGTCTTTCTGAAAGGTAAATGTGTAAGGGAGAATTTTTATTTTATTTTTTTTCCTGTTCTAAAAATACGAGTTCTTCTCCGTTTGAGGTGGAGAAGGCATTCAAAGAAGTACACACTGCTCTTCAGCAGTACCATTTCTGACAGTTTTGAAGGAGGTCACTGGCAAACCTCTGTCTGGTGGGAGACAACTGCTAAATATTGGGATAAAAAGTTAGGTTTTACATCCATTTTTTATGTAAACATACGGTTCTTGGAAATGTTTAGGGGACAAAGTTGCTGCTGCAGTCTATCTTGAATATTTCTGAAAATCATCCATCTCTAATCACTAGTCTTTAAAGTGTAACTTTGTGTTTCTGTTTTCAAAAGTCTTTGCAAATATATAGCTTATTTCTTTATGATAGCGGTGGTAGTTGAACTGTGTACTAGAGTGCAAAATCTATGAGAAAATAGTCCTCGCATGCATTTAACGAAGATCTATCTCCTGCATTTTTGTATGTCAGGGTGCTGTAAGGGCTGGCAGTTCCTGGGGGTCACGGTACTGGGAGCATTGAGGACTCTCCAGGAGACCCAGCTGGGCATGGCCCTACAGCCAGGGCCCAGCCCGGCCCAGCCCCAGCCACGAGCAAGGCAACCAGGCACACTGGAGCAGCCCCAGACCCAGGCACCAAGCACCTCCCTGGGGACAGACACTGGCTGAGGCCAGGCTGGGACATGGGCCTGCGGGTGGGCCTGGCTTGGGAGACCTGTGGCGCGACAGGGCAGTGCTGTGAGGAGCTGGAGGCCGGCCCTGCTGTGGCCCTGCTATGGCAGGGGCTGATGGCCCTGGGGCCCTGGGCAGGGTGGCAAGGCCCAGGGGGCAGGCAGGGACATTAGTGCCTGCAGGGCCATGACATCTTAGTTTTTTTTGTAGCTGGTTCTGTAGTAAGAAAGCTACTTCAAACTATTAGAAATGCAGCATGAAAATATCAGCATTCATTGATGCACAGATTTATTCTGCATCTTATGAGACAGACATATACTTGTGTATTAAAGACCACGCACATTATGGATTTGGTAAAGGATCTTGAACAAGCTTGAGCTGGACTGGTAGTTGAAGAGAATTTGAGTTCTGCACTCAGGATGATTGATGTCGATACCTCAGGGAAACAGAAACTGCTGCTGAAAATGCTACTTTTTCAGAATGATAGAACAGGAATCCAGAAGGGGACGGGTAGTACTAAATTGAACTGTAATACTAAATTGAATTGTTCAATTCAACTTTCTCTAAACCCTCGCCAAAGCTTCAGTGAGATGCTCCTTCTCTAAGCGTGTATAATAGGAAGTGTGTTGTGTTTTAGTAGCAACTAGAAATTTTAAAAGGTCATGAACTTGTCTTCCACAGATGTGAGTTTGTGATATGTTTTGGGAGATGTCTCAAAAGGCAATGTTATGCCACTGTGCAGTAATTTTAAACTGGTGCTTTCATCTCCTTTCCAGTTTCCTTACTTCCACCTGATGCTCTAGTAATTGAATAACTTTGAATATGGGACATAATAGTCAATCTATAACAATGGACTGTGTTACCATGACATAGCGTTTAGTCATTGTAGCATCACAAAGAAGGGGAAGCTTGGTGAAAGGATGAAGTTGGACTCAGAAATGTTAAAATAATTTGTAGGAATCAGGAGCAAAATGTGCATGGTTAATTTGCTTTTTCCTGTATTGCTCATTATGATGTTACAACATTATGACTTGCATCCCCAGAAATAAAGTAATACTTTGCTGTATTTTCGAATATGATAGAGTAGCTCATATTTTGGATATTTTCATGCTCCAATCATATATAAACATATTGATTCATTTAAACTGCAATAGTACAAAGTGTCCTTTGTATTCCTGCATGCAAAAGACAGGCAGCTATGTCAGTGAAACCCACATTGTCCTTCTGTAGGATAATTTCAATTTTTTTTTCAAATGACATTTGGTAGTACTATGATGCATTGCTGGTAAATCGGTAACCAGAACTCTTTTCTAACCCCTCTGATTGTAGCAGCGTGTGCTCTTTTTAAATTCTGCAAGTATCTCGGAAGGTCTCTGTGTACAGATAAGTGCAATGAATCTTTGCTGCTGAAAGAGTAGTTGTCCTTCCTTCACCCCTCCGCTACCAATGCTTTACTTTGTATTTTAGTTGGATCACAATCCCAGCTGTCCTGGAGCTTTGTGAATCTTACATACAGTTCTGAGACCTGACAGGCTTAAATGCACATTCATGGCTGGTAGCCTGCCTGCATTTTGTTTTAGCTGGAAGAGTGACTGCTTATAGCAGTGTGGATATGCTGTACTTGTAAGAGAGCTTGTGTACGTGTTAATTTGCATCTCGGTGTACAGAACGTGTTTTTGATTTTCAGTTGGGTATGATAATTTGGATTTTGGATGAAAAAAGGAAATGTTGTGATCACATAAGTGGTATACTTGTTGAATCTTTAGTTCAAACAAAGGATGAAATGTTTACTTATATTTTGGATCCCATGTTTTTCCTTTTCTGTACATTCAAAAACATTCTCAGTTATATATCCATAATGTTCAGTATCATGAAAACTGTGAACGTGTTTAAAGTGTGTGTTTGTGTTCTGTGGTATTGGGTGTACATGTACTGTGAATATGAAGGTGAAAAATATTTGATAATTCCAGTATGCAATGATCTTGTATATTCCGACTAAATGCTCATTAGTATTCATCATTACTGTTAAGGAACTTTGTTTTTCAAAAGTTTGTAATAAGTGGTGGAAGATGGAAAATAATAATACCCCTGTCACTTAGTCAAAGACAATTGGTGTCTGTCAGTAACAGTAAATTCTGAACGTGCAGACTGAAGAATCTGCTGGCAAAAAGCTGCTTTAGCCCTAAATATATGTATAGGTGTTTTCTTATAAATGAGAAGTTAATAGTAGGTCCCATCTGTCTTTTAAGCAGCTCTGCAAATCTTTTGTTGCTCAAGTCCTCTTGCTCTCCCCTTTTTCGCTTCCCAGCTTTTATTCATCTAATTAAATTTTTCAGCCTAAGCATGTGAAGTTCAATCATATGCCATCACAGTCAACTACATCATATTCTGTCTATAAACTGAGTTTGTCTGTGGTTCCCCCCACCATTAGTCCTATTATAGGCTATTACAAAATTTCACTTCTTTTGTTACCAGGAATATTCTAGATTTTCTTCAGCCTAAGTTTATTTGTAGCATGTATCCATTTTCTATTTTGCACTTTCCAGTGTTTAGCCCTGCAGAATTTATGAATATTCTCATATTTCTTCTTAGCCTTTCTTTTGCCACGTTAAATAAAAACATTTCTTTTTCCAGCATTATTTTCGAATGTATACTTGCAATTCTCTTAATCGTTCCAGTAGTTCTTTCCCAAACATACAGTGGCTTGAACAGGTATAATCTGAATTTTAACACTGTCTTACAGTTGCACTTAGCACTAATGTTTATACTTGCCTCCCTCTTCTTAGCAGTACCTCCCCTCTTCCAATTTGTTTGGATAGCAGTTGTCCTTCCACAGCCTCATAACAGTGATAGTGTACCCCACTTCTGTTAATCCGATCATCAGATCAGATTCTGTTTCCTCCTATGTTGTATTTTGAGCATTTTCTGTATTAACAATGCCTCGGCAATTTGTGTCTTGGAATTCTTTTGAGCTTCTAATTTAGGTGTACGATAAAAAGAATTCAGTTACCACATTTGCAATAACATTTTATTTGCACATAAAAAAGCATAGGGCCAAGAAGCAAGATTTAAGATCTGATCTGGGTTTAAGTTGGCATTCAGAGGTTGGATTTCCAAGTTAAAACTGATGCCTACATCTCTGAAGTCTTTTTCAAAAGTAATATAAGCTTGAATAGCTAGCTCATTTATTCAGGACTTCTATTAAGTAATATTCCAAGCCTTCATAAATGAATTAGAAAAACATGTTAAACGTGGTGTTTGTTGTTGTTGTTGTTGGTGGTGGTGTTTTGAGTGGAACTGAATTTGTAGGGCTTAGTTTAGCCCTATAACCATTTAACCTATTTAACCATTCACCTCTAATTTTATATGTTACATTTTGTCATCTTCTTTGTAGCTGTAAAACCATTCAAAACATGTCCTGGTTTTCTCTCTGTTGGTTTGGGAAAAGTATTAGCAAAAGAATTAGAAGGGTTATTTGCTCTCTGTTGCACAACAGGTTTTTTTTTTTCTTTTCTTTTCTTTTTTTCTGTTTTTGATATCTGCTGTTTGAGAAATATCGGTTGGAATTATTAGGGCTCTTACTTCTACAAAGAAAAACTTAGTGTCTTGAGAATTTGACTGCATATTTTCCAGTGTATTAGGGTTGTGGACTTTTCAAGTTGTTTTTGTATTTGTAAGTATTCATACTGTAAAAAAATGATCAGGTTATAGGAGAGGAATAATTTGAGAAATGTTCATGTTTCTTTTTTAAATGTAAAAGCCCCTTTAAATTTTGGGTTTTGGTCATTAAATATTTGTCTTGATTTTTTTTTTAAAACATTTTTAGCAATTGAGTAGGTGAAGTTAGATTTGCAAATACACTTAGTTTCTCAGGTAGGATTGTTCCACATTGCTTACCTCTTTCCTTTGTAAAGGAACATCTCAACTTTCTTTTTCAGGCAGGCATAAGTGACTGCAAAAAGTAACATCTTACTGTCTTTGGAGTGGATGATTTGTACAGTTGTGTGGTGTGAAACTGTCTAGTATCCATTTTTTATATGAACCACTTGCCTAACTTAATTTCACTGAAAGGTTAACAGAAGTTCATGATTATTCTGTGTGATCCATGGCTCAGCTTTGAAACAAACTGTACATCTGGGAGGGGTTTCCGGTTTTGTTCAACACCAGCAAAAATTTGATGGTTTGCGATCCTGAGATGTCTAATCTTGAAATTCACTGCAGAATTTAGGGCTACAAGCTCATATGAACTACAGTGAGCAAAGAAAAACTTCATTTTCCTATAAGCTATTTTCAACCTCTAATTCTCTCATGCAGTACATCCCTTATCCTAAGGACCAGTCTCAAAATTCTGTCCTGGTCCCTTGTGTCAGAGAGAGTGATGAATATGCTACCTCCTGCTGGCCCTTTAGTTGTATCATTTGCCCTCAGGAGGATTTCAGAGGCATGTGCTTTATAAATGGCACCTTCTATCTTCTTTTGAAAATTGTTAATACACTTTTAAAAGGAATAGTCTTAACACATTTACAGCACAGTGCAAACTATAAACTTGATTTATATGGAAGTACATATTTTACTGGAGAAGGCAGTGTACCCTAGCTGCCTGTAATTTGACTGTAAATTTACAGGATTTTTTAATACTACAAGCTAAACTAGAATTGGGAGTTCCTGAAAATGAAGTATTTTGGCAGAGTTTTGTGACCTCCTTTCATCTGTAAATACATCAGCATTTACATTGCTTCACAGTAATCGCTGATTAAGGTTTTCTATTTTAAGCTGTGATTTTTTTTTCTGTGATGTATGTTTCTCAAATTCTGCAGCAAAAGCTGTAGTTATCTTTATGCCTTTCAAATAGCTTCTTCCATTGGAACCTTTTAAGGAAAAAAAAAAAGTGGTTACAGAATTTAAACCCTGGAAGTGTGATTTGTATATGCTATGACTTTTTCATTATTTATAACTTGAGATGCTATACATCTTGTCCTTGGAATCAAAATACTCTGTGACTGCAGCAGTAGCAGCGCTCAGACAGCGAGTAGTGAGTTCAGCTGACAAGATTCTGGCTTGTGTTTCTCTGACACAAACATGGCTCGTAGAAAATGGATACACAGACCAATTCTGGCAGAGGCAGTAAGAGCTCACAAAGGAAGAAGTTCTGTGCAGGTTGGAGAGCTGTGGAACTGATCTAAACACTTTTCATCTGAGTCACTGAACAGTCTGGGTTCAAACTCCTCAAATGTAAATAAGATTTATCACTTTCAGAAAGCAAACCTGCAGAATTTGATAAATGTCTACAAAAGGCATTTAAAAAGATAGCTAGAAAGCTTTCTTGGCCTGAAATTCAACCGACTTTGAACTTATCTGTATACTGTTTAATTAATGTCTTTGTGGAGCAACATTAAAATAATACTGTGCTCTAATCCTCTAAGAAGTAAGACTGTCTCGAACTACAGCTGAATTACATGCTGCATAAATTAAAATTTGCAGTGCACAGTATCTTTTTGTATCAGAGCTTTATTAAGTAGCGTGATTATGCAAAAATAGAAAAGTATGAAAGTAGACATTTCTGTATAATCATTAGTGTCGTTATCCTCCATTTTTTTGAACATTTAAGTCCAATACCACTTAAATTAGCATGTTTTTGTTCAGTTATTTCATCCTTTACTGTCAAGAAGAGCATGCTATACAGTTTGTGTGGTACGTCTGGAATTTTTTTCTAAATTCAATGTGCTTAATAGAAGGAAAAAATCATTTATTTCAACATGTCATTAATTTTCTCGATTTACTTCTGGGTCAATAGAATAAGTTTTTCAATGTAGTGTAAACTAGTTCCAGTCAGAAGAAAATGATACTAACACAAATGACATATTTTTAAATAAGAAATATTACCAAATACTCAGTGTGTTTAGTCTGCAGAGGAGTAGGCTTTGAATAAGCCTGGAATAAAGCTGATGTATTAACACTGCTCCCTGAGCAGAAAGAGGGGAAGACTGCCCTTCAGAGATGGGTGTTAATTTAATCTAAACTGCCTGATGGTCGTCAGTTCAGCAGCTCCGTTTTGCCTGAAGTAAGAGCAGAGATGAGCTGTCACCCTGTCCCTTGCCCAGCCCAGCCCTGTCCCTGCCCCAGCACAGACGGGTTCAGGGTGGGCTGGCTTGTGCTGCTCCTGGTAATGAAAGCAGGCAGAGCTTTCAGGGCTGCTGAGGGTTTCTGCAGCACCTGTGCTGCTATGCCAATAGTCTGCAGTAAAAACAGCAGGTGGAAAAAAAACATGTAAATCTGTTTCGTTGTTATGAAATCAATAGGGTTAGAGATTCACCTCCCCCAGAGGGTTCCTTTTATTTGATAGTAAACAGTAAAAACTGACTCCAGGATATTAAACTGAGATTATCCTCCTTCTTCATTTAACCATCAAAGAAAAGCTGCCTTCAGTCCCAGTGAACCCAAGTATCCAGGGTCTTCCACACGGAGGACAAAGACCTCGATTATTGTTCTAGACCACAGAGGTCCACTTCCCATGGTCTCTGTGCAACTCCTGCCAGGGACTCGGGCTGGCAGGGCAGCTGCTAAGATCTAAGCAAAGAAATCATCAGTTGCCTGGAAAACCTGCAAGAATTGCTGGCAGCCTAGGAACTGCCATACTGTATGGGAAGGATGATGCACATGGGGAAGGATTTTTCTACATACAAGTCTGAAATTGAGTAATCTGAGAATAGCACCTGTATACTTTTTATTAAAAAAAATACATTCACAGAGGCCAGTATTGGGCAAAGAAAGGCATTGTTGTTGTTGTTTTTGCTATTTTGATGATTATTTTTGGAAAGTATGAACTAGTGTGAATCTAGTGGCAGGAGGACATGAGCCCTCACTGTTGTTTTTAAGAATCCAGCTGTGCATGCACTGACACGGTGATTCATATGCTGACTTTAATTCATATTACAGTGCCCCTTGACAATGTGCCAACTGGGAACATGCACATGAAGTTTAGCAGGATCCATCCTTGTGTGCTGTAATGAAAATATGAAGCTTGTCAGCTGTCTTTTAGTTACCTTTGCCTTGTCAGGTACTGTAAACAAGGATATTCAATGTCACAAAGTATATAAAAGATACTGATATTATCCAGCAGCAAGATCTAATTCATTCATGTTGCATCAGAATACTAAATGCATATAATGCAACCAACTGGAGAGAGTGAGACCTCATAGCCTCACTAGACCTCACAGCCAACTTCACTGTATGCACATGAAATGATAGTTATCTTTTCATTAGGTGGAAATAAGATTAGAAGTTGTTGGAATGGAGTGTTGCCAAAGAAGTTTTTACCTTCTTATTTTACCATTGGTATTCAGTCTGAGAACTGAGGGAGTCCTGTTGTTTTCAAATTGCTTAAAAAACTAATTTCTGGTAAAAAATTCCAGATGACAATGCCCGCTAACCAAATTAAGCCAGCAGATAACTTGGTTTGCACCTGTTTGGTTTTAATGGAAGGTAAGGACGTGGGTTTTTTTTAGGTAAATGACCCATTTGGAGAAAAGCATTTTGTAATTTGAAATGGAATAATTTATGAACTGGAATAAAAAGGGGAGTAATATCACAAACAACTGCAGTACTGTCATTATCAAGGAGCAAGAACATTCTTTTGCCCCAAACTTAATAACTACTGGCCCTTCTCTTCTCTTGAATATCTGTTGCAGGAAGCAGTCTGTAGGGGACATACGGGGACAACAGCCAACTTTTTGCATTACAGTTTTGTGCAGGGACAGTATCCTGTCCAGCTTCCAGCTCAAAACAGCCAGAATAATGCAGCAAAATGATCAGTACACATATATTTAGTTTTTGGCCTAGTAAGTATGGAATTCCAAGCTTGTCATAGCTACTGTTCCCTGGCATTATTTAATGATTATGACTGTTTTATATTAGTTATAGTTTGTGGATGGATAGGAACAATGTTGCTGTTACCAAAGGCTCTGCCCTAAAAACAGCTGGATATGTCATGCTCTGCATGCCATAGACAAATGCAAGCTATGGGCAGATGAGTTAGACTGTTATTGCCGTGTGAAGGCTTGGGTCAGAATAAGGAGGTCAGAAAGAGAAGGGATAAGAAACATCTGTGTTCAAAGGGACAGGTGAGACCAGCCCATATATTCTATGTTTAAAAAGTGTGTATCTGGTATTTCATAACTGATTCCTACTGCTAGTTGGAATGACGCTGCAATTTGGCTAACTGCTTTTGTCAGTCACTACCCCAAATTCAATTGTCTGTAGGATCCATCCCTTATTGTTAAAAATGGGAAAGAGCCTTAGGCTTTCAAATGTTGCAGAAATAAAACAGTACCAAAAATATCTGAGAGGTGATATTTTCTTTAAACAATCTGAGACTTCTTTCACTGAAGATGCATGTTGACTGGCTGAGTAAAAGCCATAGATTTTTTTCCGAAGCAATATAACTGCCTCTATAGATAGAATTTTTCCAACTTTCAGACAGCTAAATCTCTCCGCTATTTTTTCCCAACGACTAGAACAAAAAGGTTGAGGACTTTAAGCATTGCTTTAGTCTACCTAATAATTTTCATATTGTATGCACTTACAGTTTTTTTTCAGCAGCTTAATGAAACAGAATGATTGCATCAGAGCTTACTTTGTAGCTTCAGTGATGCATGTACAGGATTGGTGCAGTCTTGTTGTTAGCAAGAAATAACTTTGTCTGATAGATGAATTTATAGCTATAATACTGTTTTGTGTGTGTGTGTGTGTGTTTAATCCATTATTTATTACAAATGTTTCAAGAAATATTATTGTTTTTGAGGGAATGGGCCTTGCATGTTTATTACTGATACTTGTTTTACAAGCTAAGCCTTATTGCTTATGCACACAATATAGAGCATGTGGACCCACTGCTGAGAGGTTTATGAATGTTTCATATATGGCACTATAAGACCTTGTGTATGAGTTCAGATAACTTGGAGGTTGCTCTGTTTCGAACAACCTTCTTGGAAAAATGCATTAGGTCAGTGAGTATCAACATTACATACTGTGTTTTGTCCTTCCTTCCTTCTGACTCATCTGTTGTTAAAGGAGAACTTAGATTGGACTGGGTCTAGGATTTCCCCTGTGTAAGCTGCGAGAATAATTAAACAGGCTCAGTTAATTAGTATTTTTGAGTTGTTCAGACCTTACAGTGATAAGGTCCATAAAAATGCCAAGATATAAAATAAAAATGATTTACTTGAAGACCATAATCCTCTCTGTCCTTTGTCAACATTTGTCCTATGTAGACCGCTGGGGTTTTGTAGCAATAGAATATGTTTCTGTAGCATTTGTCTTCTGAAGAATTCCAGATACTTTATCATGAATTAGCTAATTTTCACAGTACCTCTTGAGGTTGGTATAAGTTTTTCTCTTTGTTAACATTTTGAGAGGTTAAACAACAATATATGCAACTGAGTTGTCCATGGGAGGTCTATGCAGAGCTTATAGTAGAACATAGACCTGTTAAAACTGTAGCACTCTGATTTCACTGTTTTGCTTTGACTTGTGTGGAGAGAACTTAATGGTATCAGATGGATGCACTTCTAGCAAATATTGAGTTTAAGGAGAAGTGGAGCACAGGGAATGTATGTGCAGTTAGGGGTTCACCTAGAAGTTGTGACTGGGCTTGTTTTGCTGAGGTAGAAGTATAGCCTAAGAGTCTATGATGCTGGTGATAATGCCTCATGCTGGAGTGTTTGTCCATGATTCAGCATCATAGGTTCTATAGAATGGTTCAGAGATGTCTTTTGTTTAAATCAGAGTGATGCTTACAAAGATGCCATTAGTCCTACAAGATTTAGTATACACCTTCCTCAGGTGCACTGCTCTTATTCCACCTGTACTCTCCACATCCCTTGAGACCTCATACAGCTCTCAGGAGATCTGATTACTACTGCAGCTTGGCATCCTTGTGACTATTACAAGCTTAGTATTAACCAAAGTGGTATTAGCAATGAAAGAAAAGGGCAAGAGGTGGAGCAGAAACCTTATAAAAGCTCAGAAAGCGGAACAGCCCCACCGGCTAGTTGTCTGTGCTGCTGTCTGCTCAGTTTATCTCATGGGTCATGTTGATCTCCCAGGATGCTGGCACAGAACTGTAAAACTTTGTGTCGAGGGTTGTTCCGTACTGACTGTATACCCCATGGGATCAGGATATACAGACATGAGATAACCACCCATTGAATGATAATTTCCAAATGTGCAAGATAACTTCTGTAGCTGTTTGTGATTAATTGCCCTTGACTTGAGGGAGGTTGCACCTCCATCAGGTTTCTGGTTCTGAATCAGAGCACAGAAGCAGAAAGAAATTTTGCTCTGGAAACTAGCCATAACCAGGCTCGTGCCAGCTGGGGGCACAGCAGTTCTGCAGTGAGTCTGCATGGTTATTGTTGTCATTACAGCTCATCCTCTACATAATACTTCTCCCCTGGTTGGTGTCTCAGGAATCATGACAGCCTTCAGAAGGAATGTCATACTCAACTTGCTGGAGGCATTGCAGAGACAGCCTTGGCAATGCCATGTCCACTCCACTCCATGACCTTATTGATCACTGGCAGTGTCTTCTACCTGGCTGAGATTTATATATGTTCAACATTTCTGGTATTTTTTCTCCAGGGATATAGATGGAATGAACATATATCACATGAGGATACATACGTGATGTTTTCCTGACAAAATTCTCACGAATTAGGGTGTTCACAAGGCCTTCAGACATAACCTCAACTCTTACTGGGTGCCCAGTGAAGGAACCTCTGACTACTGAAGGTTTGCTTTGAAAAGAAACTGTTCAGACCGTCATGCTCCGTGAAGACATTATCCCTTTATTACAGTTAACAAAAGTGACTTCTTCCTTTCCCAGTGCTGCTGTTTTGACTATTTTAGCTACTCCTTCTGCCAATGTAAGGAGCTTCCTTGGTCCCTGCTTGGGTGCTTTCATTGCAGACACACTGAGCTTACTGCTGTCTCATAGTCTCTGGATCGGCCAGCTTGTGAAGGTGTCCTGTCAGAAATAAGAGGAGAAATAAAAATCACTGTGGCCCAGGTAGGATATGGACATGTAGACTGTGAAGCTGCCTTCAGTGCTGGGAATTGAGTTTGGCTGGTTCACTTCAAGGGCTGCAGTATTGCCAGCTGCTCATTAGATGGCTGCTAGAGTTGGCCTACTAGCGGTCTGTCTTGTTCACCCTACAATGTTTTCTGGTGCCTCGTGGAAATATTCCTGGTCCTCTTCATAGCAGGAAGGTTCTGCGTATTTAGGTGGTGGCACATCCTGGGTGGTCTTCCACTGCAGAGGCAGCAAAGGCAGCATGGTCTAATCTGTGCTAATCTTGGTCCTCCATCTGAAAAAATGTCCGCAGGAAATCTGGTGCAGGAATTGCTTTCCTCATTGTGTTTGCGCATGTGCTTAGATTGGCTGGGGGGGTTCTGGTATGCTTGCATGCAGGTTTTTGCTGTATAAGTGCAGACCAAAAACTGTTTTAGTTACATGTTCTGTATCAGAGAACATTTTGGGTAAATGGATGACGTTCTCTCCAGAGCTTTAAGGATGTTTTAGTTGGAGACAAGGCTGAATCTGGGAGGTGGACAAGCTCCTGCAGATGCTCTGCAGCTAGGCAGTATGCACAGCTGGAGATTTGCTCTTACGGTTGCCTCTGAAGATGCTCCCAGAGAGCTGTGTATATGCAGGCCTTAGAGCTAAGTACATATTAAGTGGAGGGCTGAACAAAGAAAGAAGTGAAGTGGGTATTAGTGCATAAGGACGGAGGTAAAGAAGAACAAGAGGAAGCTTATGCCGTTGTTTGAGATTAATATAAAAAGTTCTGCCAGCTGAAGCTTTTATTTCTGTGACCCTCAAGAGTTAAAGGATACCATAATTCATGTATAATGTAGTCTGCTTTACAACTGAATACTTAATATTTTTATGAGGCAGCCAGTTCTTTCAATTTGTGGAATATTTTCATATAGTTACATGGGATTACACAGGAGTCACTAAAAATTCCTTTATTAAATTAGTAAGTGTGTATCTGGAAGTGTGTGATGCCTATATTTTTAGATTTTCACGCTTTGAGTCTGTCTGAGGAAGTACCTTGGTGTCTAGAGCAGTGATGTAAAATTAGTTCCTGCACTGTATATCCATGAAGAAACTGCATCCATGCTGGATTCTGGTGGTTTTTTTTTTTTTTTTTTTTTTTTNTTTTTTTTTTTTTTGTGTCTTAGAGACATAGCCAGTGAAGTCTGTACCAGAAGAAGGTATAAAAGCTTCCAGAGCTTGAAATGAGGTATTGTGCATGAGACCTTTATTTCCAGAAGCAAAGCTGAGAAATAATTTTTCTTGACATAGAATTTAACGTTAGACTTTAGCCCCAATAAATAATGCCATTATTTTTTTTTCTTTGATTAGTGTTAATATGTGATTAACTTCTCACAGTTTTTTTTTTTTTTTTTTCTGGATGGCATGATATTATTGGGGTAATTTGGATCATAAGTGCAGGAACACCTCTCTTTCAGATGGCATGTACTTCGTATGTTTGCACTACTGTAATAACACATACAAGTTTTGAATAATCATTCAAATTCTGAATATTAGATTCAATTTTTTTTTTCCTGAAGGGCATTTTACTATCTCCCATTTCGCTTTCACACAGGGATCTATTTTTAAAACTAAAATGAGAATATGTGGTGAAGCAAAATGCATTTGTTTCCACTTAATTGGAAAATTTAATTTTGAAGCATAGTTAATATATTGCCAATATTTTTTCTTCTTTTCATTAATCTGTAAAGAGTTTTTGATGTATCTGGATGTGGTTTTCTAAATAGAATCTTGGCAGAAATCCACTGCAAGCTAGTTTTTACTGCTATTCATTAGCTGACTTATCAAAATAGTGTAATCAATGCCTGTCATAACATAAATACATGACCCTTCTGAGTAGCCCAAGTGGCTATGTTCGCTTCTCTTTGAAATATTTAATTCCTAAGGGGAGCAGAAAGGCAAATTAACACTGGCAAAGTTAGCTTCTATCAGTTTGTCTATACGTTTTAGAAATTTTGAATTTTTTTAGAGGCTCATTTTTCATACTTTTCCCTGTAAGGCACCTGGGAACATACCCATTTTTTGTCTTCCTTTTTTTTATGATAATGCGTTACTGAAAATTATTAGATGCTCCTGAGACAAAAATAACAACATGGCTTACGAATACACAGCAATCAATGGATGTTATCGAATGAGATGCATGACTTTTGTTACAAAACTATGCAGTAATCTTCTTAAGTATCATATGTGCCTGGGCAACAAATTGGAAGAAGTTGCAGTTCTATAAAGACTTATGAAACACTGAAACAATGAGCAGAATGCCAAGTTGTTAAAGAAGCTCCTTAAAAGCCCAAAGAGATGATTGATGTATTGTTTTGATTAAAAATGTAGGATGACAGGGAAATGGATTGGATTGTGCGTAAGATTTTTGTATCTGATATGTGATTTTTCTGTCTTGTTTTATGATTGACAAGACTTTTTATTTTTTTCTGCTTACTCGTAACGTTTTTGGGGTAATTTGCCTACAATGGGAATTAAGCTTTTTTTTAACTGTTCAATAAAACATTACCGTTAGTAATACATTTTTGTAATGTGTTTTCAGATTCATTCCAAATACAGGAAGATCATTTTGATATCATTTTGTTAGTTTGAGGTCATTTGTGGGTAGATTTGGAGGACATAAATTGGCTTCTGTAAAGTTGCATGTTCTTAAATATAAATATTCTAGTATTAACTATAAAGTGACTGGTGATGTAACTGCAGCAGTAGTTTAGTCTAGGTATTTGAAATTTTCTCTTGCTTATATGTGTCATATGATGTTATAATGACTGTTTGTTTGCAAAACCATGAACTCTTCAACTGTAAAGCTGTTTTATGAGAGCTGCGTTCTGTAAATGTCTGAGAGGACTCTCAGAGGTATTTTAAAGCATGAAGTTCTTAATACATCTCTAGAGGTTTTTGGTGGTGAATATTGGTATTAAACTGTTTTAAATAAAATACCAGACTCTTGCAAATAATTTGTTTGCCAGTTGAATGTTAGGGTAGTTTACGGGATAGAGAGCTGCTTCTGTGATATTTTTCATTTGCAGACTGTTATGCTTAGTGAATAATATTAGACCACTACAGCAGGAATTATACATTGTAGGTTTAGCAGTAATATCTGTATATAGAAACATTTCAGCATTTTGCTGATATTGCTTTTTTTTTTAACTTGATGAAAAACAAAATAAAAATGCTTTACACTATGTGTTTTCCAGGTGTTTTCCAGATCTTACATGGAAGTGCATCAATTGCAAAAATGCAGTCAAAATATTTGGAAGTTATATTTGATATATATTTGCTTTTACATATATTTGCATATGTGAAGTCAAAACATAATTGCAATTTTTTAGCTATGTATAAAATATTCAAAAAAAAAAGGAATTAATCTGCAAAACAAAATGTAAATAGGTAAATGGAATATTTATTTATTTATTTAGCTCGGGAAGACATAAAGTGGTATCTGAAATACCAGAAACCAATCAACATATGTTAGCAAAAAGGAAGCAAAGTTTTCATGTGAGCGTCATGGAGTTCTTCATCAGAATCCCACCCAAGGAGATAAGAGTGAATGAATTAAGAAAGTGAATGTTCTCTTGATAAAACATTGAGGTTTCTGCAGAGACTATCATTTAAATATAACATTTATTCTTTCACTCTTTTTGTTTATATATGTTTTTCAAAGTACTGAAAAACATGCTGTCTTGTTTAATTCTCCCTATCTTTTGCTCTCATTGGCATAATCAGAGCAAAGTGGCTTTATCTCAGTAGAGCTTTTCAATTCTGAATCTGACTTACTACTGCCTCTTTTTCTCAGCCTATCATCTCTATAATGGGACAAGGCAGTTGGCTTTCTTGTGAATCTTGTATTGGGAAAAAATTCTTGTTTTATTACTAGCCTTACATATTTTGTTGTTGTTGTTATGCGCAGTGGCATAGAATAGCTGCTCACATTGTGTTGAATAACATCCTGAAATTGAAAGTTAGTGGGTTCCACAGTGTGAAACCAATAAAGAGCTGCAATATTTCTGTTCACATGACTGCACTACTACTGAGTTTTTGGGAACCTTCTTACATGTCTGTTAGGATGATCCATTCTGAGTAGGAACTTTTTTATTGGGCTGTGTGATATCTACAATTAAAGTTTCAGTGTGTTATGTTAGAAGTGCATGATTATCTCATTTATCTTAATTGCATAGGCATTACACTGCCAAAATAAACCATACACTTATAAAGTCAAAATACGTTCCTGAGGGCTTGTCAGAATATTCAGTAACTTGTATATCTGTACTTGCTAACAAAGGGTTTATGACATGCAGATAAAACAGTTATTTTTTAAATTGCTGATATGAGAGCAGTTCATAACATGAAAGGCAATCGTAAGAAAACATAGAAAATGGAGACATTTTTAGTAAGCTCTCCATGTTTCCTTCTTTAAATATCCCTCTAAAGATACAGTTCGATTTCTGATTTACACCAATCTTTTTATGCGGTATAATATCTACTTCAGAAAAAAACTGATAAAATCAGAAGATTCTGTACCCAATTTGAGACTGGAAAAGTTATTTCTTGAAATTTTATTGAAAGAAATGGAATTTAGTAAAGGAAACAAGACTGACTGGACAGATGCTATGGAAAATAGAAAACCGTTTACACTGTTATCTTTATTTCATTGGTAAAGAAGTGGAGAAATTAACTGGGCCGTCAAGGAAAACTTCTTGGAGGTCTTCACTGGTGTTTAAAAACAAAGCTATTGTAATATTTATTTATTTATTTATTTTTAATTAGAAGGCATTCTCTCTCATAGTGATAAATTTCCCTTTTAGAAGTCATTATTTCATTGCAAAGAAATAAAAAGAGAAATTACATGTCGTGGTTTTTCACATGAAAATAAATATTCAGATTCCTCATCTTGCTCAGCAAAAATAGGCAAGTAACAATATGTGTGGCAGTGGGAGGCAGTAATCAGAAACCATTGGAGCTGCCTGACTGTCTGAGAACTTGGTCTGCTGTTTGTGCCAAGCATCTAAAAAAGTCTAGAAGGATTTCCCAGGAATGTTTTTGCTACTGTTTTTGCTCTCCTAAAACCAAAATACATTTGATAAAGGACACAAGAATTAGCACATGTATTTTTTTTAGAAATTTGACAACTTTTTACTTTGGATAAAAATCTCTTTTACTTCATTTCAGACTGGTGTTAGGTCCTATTTTTATGGGGATTGCAGTGTCTAAGGACTTGAACATTTATGTTAGATAAAGAACTATCCTAGAGCTTCTGATGTAGCTATTGGATAGGAATTGGATATGAACCTTTACCAGTGCATCTTCTCAGATTTGAAGACATGAAGACCCAGGGCTGATGCTGCATATCCTATCTTTGCCAGTGTGTACAGGAGTGAAATTAATGTTTTTGTTTCTGTGTTGCTGTTTCTTTGCTATTTCAAAATCTGTCTGAGACTGAAACTTACAAGTTTTGGACATCTACTACTGACATTTCTGTGTAGTAACGAGTTATTTATAGAGCAAGAAGTTTCAAGAGGGAAAAAGCAGTGGTAAAATTTATGATGAAACAAAGTATTTGGGGACCTCTTCCATTCTTCTCTTCTAGCAATGTTTAATGTCTGCAGAAAAGGTGAAGTGCCTAGGCGTTAGTTCCATTACTTTTGTGGAAATGAAAAGATTTAGGTGAGATGTGCAGAGCTAGAAGCTCTGCTACATATAGGTGGGAGTCTGATAGCAAGTCAGGATCTGGGGAACAGTACCTCGGCTGAAGTCCTGGTACTCCTCCTCATTCAGAGCCAGAAAGGGAATAGACATTTCAGACATAATGTATGGTGTTCATATTTATGGAAACTTTGCTCTTATCTTTACTTTTTTACTATTCTTTTGTAGGAGTTGACATTTCACTGACAGACTAAGCCATTGAGTAAGTGTTGACTTGTAGCTGTCCGCATGTCTAGTGAAGTATTAAAATAATTTTTTAATGAGTTTGATAACCTGAATTTGGTTAGCTTAATCTATAAATTTAATTCTACCCTGAGTATCAGGTATGATGTTTTCAGTGCTGGTAAATTGAAGAGAAACTGTGAACAGCGAGAAGACGAATCAGAAAGAGCAAGACTTAGGCTCTTTAGTATCTACAAAGAATGTTTCAGCTAGTTTATGCAAGCTAGATTTACAAGGATTTCTATACAGTTGGTGGGAAAAGTGACTAAGTAGATGTGTATATTCATCAAGCTTCAGCAGAGGTGACCAAGAGAGAATAGTGGGCATAGGCTGTATATCAGGCACCTCTCTTTTTTGAGATATCTGCACTGAAGTGTTTATCTAAGGTATATGAGCAGACCCTTCAAGTAGCTTCTGGAAGAATGGTTTCTGTGTCTTTGCCTAGAGGAACTTGCTGTTCATACTTCTCAGCCTGAGAAGGTTTGAATCCCCACTGTGAAACAATGATTAAGCTCCTAAAGGCACCTTGCTCTTATCAAAACTGAACCCCAGTAGAGCCAGGGATGTAGGCATTTTGGAAACAGAAAATGCCTATATAAGGGTCACTAGGTCTCAGCCTACTGATTCAAGCAGTCTTTTGAAGAGACTGAAATCAGCTTTGGTCTCTAATCCTTCATTGTTCATGTGCAACATATCTGTCATGGCATAAAATACAGAAGTTGTCCAGGGCTTAGTTCTGATGAGAGTTTGTAGAATTCATATCTATGGGAAGCTGGAACATATATATGCTACTCATCATTGTGTGTTTTCTTACTGACTAGTGCTTTTCGGTAGCAGTTAGTGAAAATCTTAGTAGTTACATTCCAAAGTATATACATATCAAATAATAACATCTTTATTTGTTGAAATAAACACAATGCATATCTTAGCATGAAAATAAATCTACTGTGATATAAACATTTGCAACTGCTTCAGTGAGAGACAAGTAGTTAAAGTAGCTAGTTCATGGTATTAATATTTAAAGCTTTTAAAAAGTACCACAGTAGAACAGTTCAGTATACTCCACTGGATTGCTTACACCTTTTGTCTAAACTAAGTATATCCTAATGGAATTGACAACTCGATTGTTTTCCTCTTGGTGTCATACTGCACATTACGCATATGCAAACGTTTCCCTCTTTCACCCGTAGTATTCTTTTAATTTTTAATATGCTTCAAAAGCCAAGTGTCTAACAGCAAAGCTAGTTTTTCATTATTCATATGTACTCATTCCTTTAGCATATACAGGACAATAATGTATATGCAGGTTTTTCTCTTACTTTCCATTTATATGTACCCATTTGGAGTTAGTTACATGTAGTGGTTCTGTACAGATGTGGTCAATGTAGCATAGAAAATCCTGCAGAAGAGGTCCTGGTGCTATGGACAGGACTATATCTGGTACTTGCTTTTGGATGTAAGGTCTGGGTAATTTCACCAGAAATCTGAGGATTTGGGGGGGCTATTCCTTCTCTCTCACTGTGAAATACAGAACATTACTCTCTGAAGATTAAGTGAAAAGTACTTCTGTCCTTACTGTACGTCGATGCTTTTCTGAGAGCACACAATCATTAAACAGCTTTCCCAAGCTCATTTTGTTACATTTTGTACTGCTTACATAGTCTTGTAAGAGTTTGCTACTGATGCTGACGTAATTCCATCTTAGGCCTTCCTTTTTGTTTTCACAAATCCTTTTCATCTAGACAGTATCTAATTCTTGAGTCTTAAGATAAAACTTAACCCAGAGGTTTGATTTATTAAATATTTCCTATAAATGTTAATTATAAATATTATTTAATATGAGATTTTTTGTTATGTTCTACCAGAAATAAATACATGATGTTACACTCAAAATATTATTATGGGCAAAAGGGAACATACCATACACGGAACCAAGAATTTACTAGTGGTCTATTTAAAATCTTAGCAATCTAATAAAAAGACAACAAGCAGGTTTTAGTCCAGATTAAGAAATAAGAGTGTAAGTTGATACAGAAAAGTCTTGTTAGTAATAATACTCTTAAAATTGTTATACTGGAAAAGCTGCTATTTTTTACCTTTTTTCTCAGGTGCTGTGCTCACCTTTCTAGTGTCCCTCTGAGCCCTAATGTCAATGGTGTCAGTCTTCCCCAGGCAGAAGTGTGGTAGAAGGGCTCATGGGGAGCCTGCAGGATGCTCATCTTTGCTGGGAGGATATTTATGTTGGTTGGACTCCTTCCTCCTCAGCAGTGAGGTCTGCTCCAGGTTGTTTCCGTGTGCTTCCCACACTGCTGCCTCCTGGCTGCTCCCATGATTGTGGGGTGATTGTGGCCCCACAGCCTCCCCAGGCTCAGCCCCCAGGGGCTCCTGTTTGCTGGGTAGCGACTCCCTGGCTTTGCCAGACCCTTCCCACAGAGGCACTGGCAGAGCTCAGCTCGGGCAGGGGAGGCAACAGGCACTTGGCCCCGAGGCAGACGCTGGAACCAGCTCAGCCCAGCTGCGGCCAAGGGGAGCCCAGGCCAGCCCTGAGACCTCTGCTCGCAGCTCAGGGCACAGGTCCTGGACCTTTCCAAGGAATAGCAAAAATCCTGTTCACTCGACTGCAATAGGCAAAAGCTACAAATGAGTACTTATATCCAATCACTTTTGTCCAAAAAGATGTTGCAGTCAATAGCTGGCTTTTCAAGGGTTGAGAACACTTGCAATTTTGCCTTGGGTGGTTTTTCTTTGGGTTGGGAGTGCATCCCCGAAAGTCAAGTTAGTATCTTTCAGCGTCTTTCCTTAAATAAATATGTAAAGTTGGGCCAAAGTTCATAGGTAATTACTTTCTCAATAATTAATCTTGCCTCTCACTGATGATCCTGTCTTGTGGTCATGTTTAATATTTACTTATTAATGAGTCTCCTTTTTCTCCTTCAGTGTAGTGTATACCGTCTTCTCAGGCTGGTTAGTTCTTCTGACATGAGTCTAGCAAAAATGACAGTGATTTGAAGAGTAGGCCAGAAGGTGAAATTTACGCAAGGCTGTCACAAGTTAAAATTGTAATTTACAGGAGCACATGACATCCTTTTGTGTAGAAATTTCTTGAAATTAATTTCTAATAAAAGTAATCAGAGAGGCTACTTTCCCAACTGTTGAGAGGCATCCCACATGTCTTCAGTGCTTCTTCGTAATCATGACGAGTTATGATTCACAAGGTGGGTGGCCAAGTGGCATGGCACATGTTTGTTCCTGGGGAGCTCTTTCAGAGTGACAAGTTACATGTCAAATTTTTGGCTCCCAATTAGTGATGAGACTGATGTACAGAACTAGGAACTGGATTGTTTTGAGAGAGAGAGAGATTATCTGTTGTCTAAAAAATTAAGCAATTATATGTTCGGCAACATTAGGCTTGACAGCAAAGAACTGAGGCTACGCTGAAATGGTCAGTTAGAAATTTGCTTTGAGTTCAGTAGGAGTAGTACTGCCTTGTAGCAGAAATTAAGGAAAAGAGAGTAACCTGCATACTCTGGTCCATTGGTTGGTGGCACCTTGTTTCCAGATCTGTGTTAGTTATTTTTGAAATAATTTGGAGGTCAGGAATTTCAATGCTGAGAAGCACAAGAGAAGGCATAGGAAAATGGGGAAGACTTGCAGTTACATGAACCAAGTCAGAAAATAAGTTGGGGAGGGTGATGTACTCCTAGTCTTGTTATTGGCAAAAGGAAGCATGTTATGTGTAAAATCAAAAAACAAGTGTATTTGAAATCTTAACAGTCTAGTGAAAGAATTATTTGTAGTCCAAATCTAATTATTACAGAAGAAGAGAAAAGAAAATAAGGGAAAGAATGTTATGACAGAAAAAATCTGGATACTAAATAGTGCAGTTATTGTTACAGGCACATTTCTTTCTGTCTACCCCTTTCAGTGATACTGCATTCATCCTTCCCTGCTTTTCTGCATCATAAGGCTGTTGGCGTCAGTTGTGTCTTGTGGTGAGCCACCAACGTCATGAGGAGTATGATGTTGATGGTGGGGGTTCCTTCATCCTCTGTAAGGAGGAACGTGATGCTGATGTTGATGATTTCTTCCTCTTCACTCTAGAGTCTGTTTGGGACTAGTTTTGCATGACCCTTATCATTCATTACATCTTGGTTTTGCTCTTTGGTCTGCAGTCACACATTACATCTGAATCTATAACATACAGTATCTAATAAGTTGGATGTTTTACTTTACTGTCTTTCTTACACCTGCATCTGGTTTTGCCTAGTTTCCAGGTCTCCCTTTCTTTAACTGACCATTGGTGATGGTTTTTTTTACAGCACTGGAATCTCCAAAGGTCTACTGTCTTATCGTCTCATGCTTTTACTCCTCTACACTGCATCGTGTGTCTCCACCGTTGAGGTCTCTATTGTCATGCTATTTTACACCGTTGTGCTAGGGTGACAAATATTTCCTTCTTCAGAGAATGAGTACCTGTTACTACTGTCTGTAAAAGTTAGGATTGTACCACACAATTATTCAAATAAAAATTAGGCAGTGGTCACCTGAGCCTTCAGAAAATTCCTGTTACCACCAAAGCAAAGCTTCAGGGAGAGCAAGACAAGTTCAGACGAAGTCTCTGACAGGTGTCAGTCCCAAGGCAATGCAAAGGTAGTGCAAAATGGCTTGTTACTAGAAACAGCGACATTGTGTTTTACTGGGCTGTAGGGCAGCAGAGGGCTAAAGGGAGGGAGGGATGTGTGTCTGTAAAGGAAAGGATGTCAAACAGAAGTAAGACTTGGGCAGGGTCCATCGTTCTTATCCTAGCAATAAGCTGTTACCTGGCTGTTTGTATTCAGACTGTTTTACCACATGGGGTAATTTTTTAGTGTTTCCTGTTTGCCTCACCATGGCACATTTTGTTGTTTGGAAGGTGGTAGTGAAGTGTCCTCTCTGAAACAAACAGACTCACTTCTGAATCGGTGTTGAACTTGGTTCAGTGCTCATCCTGGCTGCAGTTGTGCATGCTTTCCATCAGACAGCAGAGCAATGTCCTGAAAAACATTCCAGGGAATTTTGACATGAAGATGCTCTCCAAATTTATCATGCAAAAAGTGAACTAGAAATTTTGTAGTGAATTGGGTTTCTCTAACTTTTTAGACTAAAAGGATATATTTAAACTGTTTTTTCCCATCCTTTCTATGCATGTTATGCATAAATGCCTACATACAAGAGGTGGTAAAATATAACTAGTAGTTTTGATCATTTAACTGAATCAGTTCTGAAATATTAATTCTCACAACATATTACAGTGTGAGTTTGTGTTTTTAGTGTGTCTTTCCTGTTTTTCAGGACCCACTAAGATAGATTTTAGTTAAAAGGATAAGAGAAAGCTCTAGCACTGAACAGCTCCAAGTATGATGAGGCAAAATATTTGGCGATTGACAGAATAGAAAATTTAATAATCTTATTTTACAGCTGAGGGGACTGTGTTATACTTGGTTGCAGGAAAGTTGTCAAGCTTTACTTTAATTCATTGTTTTTGGAATAATATCTTGGCTTTTCCATACTGAGAGCTTTCTCCCTCTCTGAGCTGTTTTTTTAAAGCGTGTTTGTCGTCATATATTATGGGTCTGGGACAGTTGCCTGTGATTATATGATTGCTCATGAATGCTCTGCTAATGGTATTTTTCCTCAAGAAAAATATTGACTCATTTGTTTTGAACTCCTACTCCACCCACACGTAGTAGTGTAGAATTATGTAAATTTTGTAAATGAGAAAAGTAAAGTTCTACCAAGTGTAATAATGTTTATTTCAACATGGGTATCTCTTACAGCTTGGTTTGAATGACTGCTATGGAAGTCCTGTTGCAGCATATGTAAAGATTTACGTTTTTATATTTGATCCTTGAAAATATTGTCCTGTAAGAAATTGTAACATGACAGATTGTCACCATTAGAAGACCTTTTGGTTCTAATTAAACAAACCCAGTCTTACTTCCGTTTATCAAATTTAGATTTACTGTGTTTATTGACATTTAAAGCTTTTCATTTTACATTTGAATTGCCCTGCTCTGATGAAATACCTAGACTAACAAAAGTAAGAAGGGTTTTGTGTTAATTTTGGCATTTTCCAGCATATTTCATTCAGGTGAGGTTTCTATACTAGTGCTTGATAAGAGTAGCAATTCACACTAGATGCATTAAACATGTCCCAGCTGTTTTAAACCATCTCTCCATTTGTTTCAAACTCTTTATAACAGGAATGAGTGTATATTACATTGAACTTAAAACATTACCATATTTTTAAAAAAAAGCATAGAAGAGTTAAAAAAGTTAAAAATGCTTCACTGCGCAAAACAGCTGAGAATAATATTGTAATGATTTCAGCAAAAGAAGAAGATAGCATTGGCCCATTTCATGACATCCTTTATTTAGATTATAAAATCTATATTGATTACACTGTCTTTTTATTATTACTGATTTTTTTTTTCCATAGCAGATATGTTAGTGAAAAAATGGAAACTTAACTGCAAAGGATGAATTACACTCCATGCTATTCTAGGAATACAAAAACAAAGCTTAAATGAATGTACATTTAAGCTTCAATATAGGAAAAACTTCTGGGAACTACTGTGGAAACTATCGAAGTCTTATCATGACAATATTAAAAATGAAAAAACGACATTCTGTATGTACGTTTGGAAATTTCTAGAAACTAACACAATGAATAAACAGAGAAAAAAGTCCTTTTGTTTTTTCTTTGTTAAACTTTTCCTCTGCTTTGTTGCCAAATTAAGAGTTGGTATTCTTGATTTTTTGTATTCTTTTTTGGTGGTCTTGGTATTTGTGATTTTTTGTATTCTTGTCTTTTTGGTTTCAACAAAGAACTACTAAATCAATGAAAAACTGTTGTTTTAAGTCATCTTTGTTTTAGGAGTACAAAACATTTTCAAGCTGAATTTCAGACTTTTACAGAGCATTGACTTTCTATAGAATATAGGAATGGGATGTCTTGTTCAAAACTTGCAAGGATAAAATTTTGGCATGCAAATCTCCATTTACCTCTTACATACTTAAAAAGTTTACTTTTATCCTAGGAAATGTCTTTCTGATATATGGCTTTAGTGCCTGAAGGGAATCAGCAGGTATGAATTGCAGCAGGTGATAGAGGTATGATGGAGAAGATTGAAGCAGTGATTAGGTTCTTAATTAGAAAGAATCTACAGGCTATAAATTAGTGCCAGCAGAAGTAATTAAACTGCTTTTATTTGAATTTGGTGGCAAACATACCTAGTTTTAGGAGGCAAACAACATGAAGATTAAAAGAAAAAGATACTTGTTTCTGAGATGCAATACAAATGTGTTTCAAACATTCAGAGAATAACTCATTTTTTCTGTCGTTATACTTAATAGAAACTTCTGTTACTTATTCATTAAATGTTATTTTTGATTGTTTCTTACATATGTATATCTTTATTTCTTCATGAGGGCAGGTGTAAAGGAGTAGGAGTTGGGGGAAAATACCTCCTCCTCCTGGTTTATTTGCTTTTGCTCTTACTTTATATGTGAATGTCTCTTGGATCCAGAAAAGCAAAGTATTTTTGGCAGATGCTTTTGGTCAGGGGACACAGTGGATACCACTTCCAAGGCTGTTTTGCGTTTCTGTTACGCTAGTTTACTCTGGCTAAATATGAAGCTAGTGGTCATCGTGTAGTTTGCAAATAGACTATGCCCTGATCTTGATCAAATGTTTAGTCATTAGGGATCTGCAGGACCTTCAGAGTTTTTCAGTGACTTTAAATGTGATCATTGTTCTTCTGATTCTCTCTGTAGTTCTATTATAGGAAACAGAGTCCTACTGTAGTGTTGTATTGCCAGCAGATACTTGAATTTTCATGGTGTATTGCCGTCAACTGATAGTTGGTCTCAGCTGAAGCAGCACGTGGATAGAATAAATTCTTTTTTTTTCTTTTTTTTCACTTTTTTTTTCTGACTAGTAAACTTTCTGCATTCTTTCCATGTATTCTTCCTTCCCTCCTTTCTTTAGGAGTATAAATCATCATTTTCAATAGCTTCCATTTTGCTTTTCTTGTGTAGAAACTGTACTGTAAATCTGCCATCTCATGGAGCTATATTAACCACACCATCTCCAGTCACATCAAAATGACCTCTCTTAGTACAGTCAACTAATGCTTATAGTGACCTTGCATCCAGCCAGATCCAGTTCCTTTTTCATAGAATCATTTAGGTTGGAAAAGACCTTCGAGATTATCAAGTCCAGCCGTTAACCTAACCCACAAAGTCCCATCAGTAAACCATGTCCCTATGTCCCTTGGTGCCACATCCACACATCTCAAATACCTCCAGGGATGGGGACTCCATGACTTAGCTGGGCAGCCTGTTCCAATGCTTGACCACCCTCTCCATGAAGAAATTCTTCCTAATGTCCAGTTTAAACCTCCCCTGGTGCAACGTGAGACTGTTTCTCACGTCCTGTTGCTTATCACCTGAGAAGAGACTCACACACTCCTCGCTGCAACCTCCTTTCAGGTAGTTACAGAGAGCAATAAGGTCTACCCTCAGCCTCCTTTTCTCAACACTAAACAACCTCAGTTCCCTCAGTTGCTCCTCATAAGTCTTGTTTTCTAGTCCCTTCACCAGCATCATTATCTTCTCTGTACACACTCAAGGAACTCAATATTCTTCTTGCAGTGAGGGGCCCAAAACTGAATACAATATTCAAGGTGACGTCTCACCAGTGCCATGTACATGGACATACGCAGGACAATGACTTCCCTAGTCCTACTGGCCACTCTATTTCTGATTTCACACAATTTCATCATGTATGTGGCACAATTTATTGTTCATATTTTTCATTAGAGCATTCTTGATGGATAATATATCTAGAGTTTGTTGAATCTGACTCTCAAGATGAGTCAGTTTTACTCCTCCTCCCCCTCCTACTCCTCCTGACATTTCTGCCTCAGAAGGAGTAATATTCTCTGACTCATTTTTTTAGAGATCAAAGGGAATTCAGTCTGAGGAAAGTATACCCACATGCATCAAACAGGGAACTTTCGGAATATTAGTGCAACCTATTGAACATTTTTGTGGCCCCTTACTTCTGACAGCTTCCTAGGAAGTTTGTCACTCCTTATGTATTTGGTTCAAGAATCAGTAGATCTGAAAAGCAGACCGCTAAGGAGACTGCTCCCTTTGATTAATAAGTGAATATATTTGCTGTAGAGCCAAGAATGGAACATCTTGTAACTTTTGGCAGCATTACTAAAAGAATAAGTGTCCTCATGGAAGAGGGCAGAGCATAACGAGAGTTTTGATGAAGAGGAAAGAAGACAGTCTTAGAGAGGCCTTCAAGAGTTGTTGCATTGCTATAAACAGCTATCTATTTTCTTCTGGGTATGGTCCAGTGACTGCAGGAACTAAGCAAGTCTTTTTCAGGCTCATATGATTTTGAAACCGGACATTTTTTTAACTACTTGACTTCCTTTCTTCCTTTCTGGCAGACTCTGCCTGACTTTTTATGTCTGATGCCAGGAATGTGGCATTCATATTTTTTAGCTCAGGAGGTTGCCACTGTAAATCTGCATAAGACTGGTCTCATTTTCAATTCTGAAGTATTTGCACTGCTAAAGAAAACTGGAGCACATCATATAAGACATTTGGGGGAACCTTTTCATTGAGTTCACCCCAAGTAAGGATAAAAGTCCCCATCTGAGCATCTCTCAGTTAGGGGAGATGGTAAGTGCAGGATAGTTCCCTATTCTTTTAGCTTCTCTAGCGGCTGTAGAGGTTTCACAGGTCAAGGCCAGACCTCCTTCTCCACTATTACTTCTGCAAAGGAGATGCTAGGGAAATCGCTGTATCACAGCACACTCTGGCTGTCTCCCTAGTTGTGTTATGACTGGGTGTCCTTGAATGTGACAAGTAAAAGCGCTTCCTTGTGTAGGCCGTGTATTCTCTGAGCCTGGGACACAAAACACTTCCTGGCTGTGTCCCATCGTGTATCTGCTGCATCCAGCAGATTTCCATGCTGCAGAAAAGCTGGCAGTCTGTGTAGTTTCACAATATGCTCCTAGGAGCCAAAGACTACCATGAGTAAAGGAAGCCATACTATTGAAGGAACCATTTGTCCAGGGGTTACTTGTTTTAACAATTTCAACCATTTTATTCCCAGAAGAAGAGAGAATGAAACAAATAAATAAAAGAGAACACAACAACTCTGCTCAAAATCTACTTTGAATTCAGTAGATTCTTTGGGTTCTAAACTGCAAAACTCACCCTTTGGATGCAGAGGTGGCTTTTTGAGTCACAAACACCAGTGGAACATATTCAAAGGACGAGTCTGGTACTCATAGGCAAAAGTAGATTGCATTTGTTGAACCAGAGTCTCATTGGATTTATCAGGATTTCTAGTGTTTGTACACAAATTTTGGTGAATGTAGAGGCATTTCCTGAGTTTTCTGCTTTTCTTGATGGTTTGAAAAACAATGAGTACAATCTGAGGCAATGTTCTTCAGAAGTATTTAAATGTGTAGTCCTAACTGACCCTGTGTGATAGTGGGGGTACATGAAATATAGTTTGTCTGAATATATACATGCATGTGTGCTTGTAGTTATGTATCTTTCAGAATCTAGGCATAATTAATTTGGCATGAATTTTGTTATTTTAATATCTGGATGCTGTAGTAAGTTTCCTTTGTAGATTGGTAGAAGTGGTTACCAAGGGAGTGATGCTCATTCTGTCATTGGGTGATTCAAAAAAAGATTTTGCATAATAATTCCTGACAAGCTATCACCCAGTATAATACTATAAAAACAGAACATTTGGGTAGACAAGGAAACTTCATTAACGCTTTTTTTTTTTTTTTAATCTGTGCAACCCAAATAAGNGTTTAATATGTAATTTATTATATATATACACACGTGATTTTTCTATGTATATAAACATTAGGCATTTTTTTAAGTCTTTCCTTAGTTTTCTTCACATTAAAANCTGAGAACCTTCCCATGTAAGGATGCTTCTTAAATATTAATTTTGCTTGATGTGTAACAACATATGGTAAAAGAAAAGTTAATTTGATTCTTTCTTCTATTATTTCTAAATAAATGAATACTGTGCACATGGAGGAACATTAGTGTACTAAGATGAATGATATCGTTGGTTTCATAACCTGAGTCAGAAGACAAGTGGCATTTCCCAGATCAAGACTTTAGACATTTGTCTACTTGATGAAAAGTGTGAGACTTTCTGAATTCGGCCCCATGAACACCAAAGATTTTACTTGGCAATGAGTTAACTGCTTTGATCGCTCCAAGCATTGCTGGAGGCCGTTTCCTCTAAGCCACGAGGGTTCTGGCTCCTGCTGTTGGGCCACCTCTGCCTGCTCATGCGGAATGAAGATTCAGCTTCTGCATTGCCAGGAAAGGAGCATCTTCGAGCTGGGGTGGGCATTTGATTTTTCACCTGGTGTAGCTTTTCTGTGTCGTTCAGAGGACAGCAAAGATGAGGGACCTGGTTTCCTAAGTGGCAGAGTATTACTGCGTCCCCTGGCTGACAGTCAGGATCTCATTTTTTAACTAGAAGGGAAGTGCTGTTTCATTTTAAGGTGGAAAAAAAGAAATCATTCTACTGCATGGGAGGCAGTAGTGTGTGTTCTCCAACCCATACCAAAACCTTGATTCTCACTGGCTTTGAGGAAGGGGGAGAAGGGAGACGAAAGGTTGTAGAGTTTGGATTCCCAGTGAAGTTCTTAATTTGTAGGTAGACGGGTGATGGTTCCTGCTGTGTATAAAATAATGCCAAACACTGATAAAACACATTATTAATTTCAGTTGAAAATGGCTTAGCATCTCTGTAAGACTGAAAAGAAAATTAAGGGCTCTCTAATATACATCTTCTGCCAAGTATACATTTTGGTTTCTTATCTTCTGTAAGCAGATGTTTTGATGTGATTTTGTGTATCATAATTTTTTATCATAAATTTTATTAGTCCTCTGGTCTTCCTTTCCTACTGCTAGCTATTCATAGGGAGTCTAAAACATTACTGTATAACAAAATTAAAAGTTCATGAAAAAAATAACCCCCACAGGCAATAATAAGAAGAAGAACAAACCCCTCATATCTGGTTGGGGAGTGACTATGCTTGCAAAAATTTAGACTTGTGTTTGTAGCAAATGATGGCTGTGAATTGCTTTGGCATATTATCTTCTGTGGACTTAAAATGTCATTAGTTTAATATTTATTATGCTTCATTAACTATATAGAAGTTGCTAAATGATTTAATTTTCATAAATGGAAGTTATCTTTGCATAATTCTAATCATTAGGACATTTTACTTACAACTTTGTGCTGTCTCAAAGTTAGTGAAAAGAAATTGACTGTTAATGAAAAAACCCGTTACTATTAGAGAGCTGTTTAACACAGTTGAATATTTTCTCTTTGGGCCCAAGCAGATGTTGAAGCAAGTGAAAATGATACGATTTTATATTAATTTGTCAATACTGATGATGTTTATTTTGGGTAAACACAACAAATTCATATATTTCAAAACTATGTTATGTCCATTTCCTTGTTTCCTTGAGTTAGGAGTTACATTCTTCTGCACTTCATACTGCAGACGTGCGTGTTACAATAACAAAAGCACAAGCTCTGATGTTTAAAATAGACTCTGTTACAAACATTGATTTGCTTTTAGATGTATCATGTATGTAAATGTCACACTTGTCATGAAATACTGGGATTAACTCTCCAAGAAAATATATAATCTTTGGTTCAAACAATCTAAAATTGAACTATCATTAACTTTGACTATTACTTAAAACAGGGCTATTCTTGGCTCTCTTATGCATTGTTTTATTAACTAAGTTCCACCAGTTGACAGATGACAAGTAACCTGTCATGTGTCTTGTTAATAAAGTGCAGCAAATACCAGTGAGAATACAGAAATTTTTAATCTACAGCCTACGACTGTTTTCTTGTAGAGCAGACCAATAGGTTTTTGGATTACTGTGGTCAGTGAGGCTGTAAAGGGACACGGTCACCTTGACTCAGACATCAGCTACAAGTTTCTGTGTACCAAAGGATTAGAAAATTTCATTTATAATTGAGGAATATCTTTTGTTTTGGCATAGAATTTCACCTGCAGAAATTGTCTTAGCATCTGATGGACAAAATAAAAACTGATATAAAATAAAAGAGAAAATAGTTAGATGAGCTTTACTGTTCAAGATGAATGTATAATGCAAAAAGCAACAGTAATCAGTCATGTGACAAAAATGAGTGTTGTACCAGCTTTAATAATTCAAAAGAGTAATAAAAGGGAGAAAAACTCTTCTTTTAAAAATGAGTGATTTTCAGTTTACTATTTCTCTGTAAAGCATCATTTATTTCTACCAGCCTCCAGCTGAGTTACAGACCAAGGAGGATAAGCATGAGGACTGCAATTGTACCAAATGTCCTTGCTGAGGTACAGTATTTCATCTTTTGCAGGTGAAGCTGTATCAATAGTTGGGCTCAAATAACCAACCTTTAAAAAGTTTCTGCTCTGAAATCAAAAATATCAAAGCCAGTGCTTTGTCATATTTAGTGTATGTAATTTTCTGCTCATTATTGAGCCATGCTGAGACATTTTTTAAATGTATGCTTTTGGAACTTCTCACCTATTTTCCTTTCTAATTATTATACGCTCCTTTTTTTTTTTTCTTCTCATTTTCACTTTAAAAAACAAACAAAACTGCTGTCCCAGAAGGATGGACATTTTTGTTGTCCACTGTTTTATGGTCAGGGCTTGCCATTTATAGATTCATTGTCTGGACATAATGGAAGAAGCAAAACATCCAAACTGGCGCTTGCAGGTGTCAGACGTATTCCCAGAAGACCAGAACAGAGGTTTATATTCAGAAGAGTGAGGCTTGCAAAGCATTTTGAGGAAGGATGGGCTTATGATGGGACCTGGAAAGTCACAGTGTCACAGACATTTAAAACCAAAGAAACAAAAGTATTTTTCTTCTGAATGTGTAGACTTAGTTATGTGGTTTAATAATCATTCTGGCTTAACACTGCAATACCTATCCTTTAAAAAATACCTCCTCTTAAAAAACACAAAAACCAAATGCCGCCTTCTGATGAATAAAATGTGATACTAGCTCCCTTAAAGCGATTTAAGGTAGAACATATTTTAAGCAAAGTAAAACAAAGAATGAGGTAAAGGAAGAATGAAGCTGTTATCAGCACATCTTGTCCCTCAGTCCTTTTAAAAGGTCAAGACTACCTTGAAAAATGCCCTGAGGCCCTGTCTCTTGATTTTAGCCTTATCCTTCCCAAAAGACTATTTATTACATAAAACTGATTTATTTTTTTGTTGTTGTTCACATGACATACTTGGTGTGATTTTCCTAGAGGAACCATCTGAAGTTTGTGGTAAGCTACTGGTTTCATGGAATTTACTCCTCTTTTTACCCTTTGGGAATTGTAGCTGACCTCATCACATCTTCCATTAACTAGTAGTAATGTATTTTCCCTGTTTTGTAAGTGTGCAAGCAAAACTCTTTTTCCCTTCCCAGGATGCTGAACTTGCTGGTGGCTCTTCCTTTCTTCCTTTCCTGTGCTATTAGATCCTTCCACCAAGTTTTTAATTTGTTTATTTGTTTTTCCCCAAAGCCTCTAATTCCTTACTGCTTTGCCTTCTTGCAAAAAGCCAGCTGGTTCAAGAAGTTACTTAGTGGTCTCATGGTTCTTTTTTTGTTTTTGTTTTTGTTTTGTTTGTTTTTATGTTGTCTGATTTATTTTTTCCTGAAGGTTTTGTAGTCACATATGGTATGTTTTTTACTGTTTTGTTGTTGTTTTGTTTGTTTTGTTTTTGTTTTTCAAGAAAAAGATATAACTATTCAAAAGCTGAAAGCTCAAATTTAAATTTCTGTAACTCAGTGTACAATGTGAGAGTCTTTATTTTGTGGAAGAAACGAAATCACATTTCATGTGATAACTCAGATATCTGTACTAATTTGGGCTGTTAGTGGGCTGTTCGTTAAGTAAAACAAATGTCTCATTATGTCCTTTTTCTTCCCCATCTTTCTGTGCCAATGTGTTTTCTTAATAATTATAAAGCCATGGCTATTTGGTCCTCCAGAAATACCATTAATAATTCTTGCTGTGTGGTATAGGATTCTGACCTAGGAAAGTATTTAATAATGTGTTTAGGTTTTTATTTAGGAGAACTCAGGCTTATGGTTAAGCTTGTAGTAACATCTTGGCATGGTGGGTTGACCTTGGCCAACTGCAAGGCATCCACCCAGCCCACCCTCAATAAGGTAGGGAGATAAAATAAGATGGAAAAGCTCATGGGTTGAGGTAAATATAGGGAGATCATTTACCAATTACTGTCATTGGCAAAACAGACTCCACTTGGAGCAAAGAAGTTTATTGCCAATTAAAATAGATTTGAATGGTGAGAAACAAAGGCAAAAATAAAGCAATACCTTCTCTCCACCTTTTTCTCAAACTCAGCTTCACTCCTGACATCTCTACCTTCCCTTACACTCCCCTGAGCAGTGCAGGGGGGATGAGAAATGGGGGTTGTAGTGAGTCCATAAGAGCTCCTCTCTGCTGCTCCTTCTTCCTCACACTTTTCTCTTGCCCCAGTGTGGGTCCTTCCCATGGGCTGTAGTCCTTCGCAATAAACCTGCTCGAGCATGGGCTCTCCACAGGCCACAACTGCTTCAGGAAATATCCACCTTCTCTGGCATAGGGTCCCCTATGGACTGCAGTGTGGATATCTGCTCCAGCATGGGCCAGAACTAATTTTGTCCAATAGCTCATTTAGTTGTTTGTCATCTTTCCTTCTCTTCTTTCCTTTGTTCCTGATGCATGTTTTATAGGCAGTTGTCTTGCTGAGAGATAAGACAGTGACTTGTATGTGATGGACGTTAGTTCCTGTGCCACTGGAGATACTGAAACACTGGCGATGGGAACATTATTCTACATATGAACTTATGTAGAGTACAGTAAAGTCCTAATTTCATTCTTCTATGGTTCTTCAGCAGATAGTGCTGAAAGAAATTTTCAGCAAGGGCTTAGAGATAATGTCCCTCTGAAATGCTGTGCTGCCTTGGAAGCTGCTGATTCTTTCTTAGTTGTCACACTAAAGCAACACTCTGCTGGAGACTGAGCATCCTGATTCATAGACAGTTTCTAGTCCTGACATCTCTGAAGAGAGCTAATGAAGTAATGAAGTAAATTGCCAAATTGCTTTTTCATTGAAATACAAATCAAGCATTGGCAGGAGGAAAAAAAAAAAAAAAAAAGGGAAAAAAAAGGAACACCTTCCCCCCCCCCTTCAGTCCTTGAAGTATCATTTGACTTTTGACCCAGTCTGCTATTTCTGCTTTCTGTAAGAATTGATTTTTGTCTTACCTAAAAGGACATAAGCTTGACCCTTGAGGCAGATTGGGGTTGATAAAATCCTGACACAGTTAATGCAGTGGTATTTTGAGCCCATATGAGTGTTACATTTTTATGCAAATATATTGAAAGTTTTAAGGACCAGGTTGAGAGTGAGTAAGCACTGCAAATTGAATCTGGTGATAGAGAGGTGATAAAAGTTTGTCTGGAATTGAGTTAGCAGTCTGGACCTTTATTTATTGGGCTATCTGGAATGCTTGGGGCTGATATTTTGTGTACATTCCTGATAATTTTATTCAGAATTTGGTATCTAAGTCTCTTGTGGCTGAAAAGATACCAATTCTGATTTTCTTAGCAGAGTGAGTAATATGTACTGTTATTTTGTAGATAGGAGTTGGAATTGAGGAGCACGTTTTAGCACCACTCTTTTTCAGTTAACTATAGCAGAACTACTGACAAGTCACGTTATTTTCATACTTAAATGTTACCCTGGTAGATACAAAAGATATGGTAATAAAGTACCTTTGAGAGATGGTGTAAATTAGAAGACTCAGTAAACTATATATATATATATGATATGTATATGTGTGTGTATATATATATATTATATACATATATATACACAATTTTTTTATTAACATTTTGCTATTTGGCCTATTTTTTCCAGTGTTTTAGTACCTGGCATAATAGTGAAAAAATTACATTTTTCTTCATTTATTTTTTTCCTGTTGGTTATCAATAATTTTCTTTTTATGTATCTATTTTGATAAGTATGGTGAGGGAATAATACATGTCTTGTGATCACTGGAGTTGTAAATAAGCATGTCTCTTTAAAATGAAAATGTGGATGGCTTACACTGAAAGACTACATTTAAAAGGTACACTTTGTGCCTGCAAAATAATATATAAGTAAATGCAGTCATATAGGAAGTACAGTTTGGAAAGAAAAGGAAGAACCAATTAACCTGAGACATGTAGCTACTTAAAGCAGTGATTTTGTAGTCTCTCTTTCATTTTTTACCACCACTACTACTTCAGTGTGGAAGGAATTTTTTAAATGAGCAATGCTTTGAAAATGGTGAATCACAAAAAAAAAAAAAAATATTATCTCCACATTTACAGATAGCTTGATATCTGTGTGCATCCTACAGCATACAGATTTCAACTAAGAAGTTGAATAAATCTATTTTTATTGTGATCTCTTTAGCAATGGAATTAAAATAATGGCTTACCTCTAGAATACAGTTTCAATCAGGAATAGTTGCTTGGATTACTTTCTGTAAACTGCAAAGCCATACTTCTATCAAACATAAAACACTTCTTTCCCTTTCTAATGTCAGTGCTAGAAACCAACAAAAACATCTTTGCTTTAATAAATATACACCTGCATGAAAAAGAAATGGAGAAAGTTCTTACTCAAATTTGGAATTAGAATTAGAGTTCAAACTACATTTTAATGATACTGTCATTTCTTTGACATTTTATTCCACTTGTTTGCTTTGTTTATATGCATACCTAATGTAGGATTTAAATAGTAGTTAAAAAAAATAACAGAATAAGGGAAAATTACTTTGTACTACAGAGAAATCCAGCCCAGTTGATCTTTGCATAAAATGTATTGATAAAGAAGTATGTTCATTATTCATGTGCCAGTAAGGCTCAGTGACTTCTAAAATTGAGTAACCATGGAAACACAACTGGGTAACATAAGGAAGAAAGTGCAGGAGTAAATTTACAGTTAGTCTTCTAATCAAAAGTTATTATGTGGGTTCTGTTTTTACAGTATAATTGAGCTCAGTTTTTTAAACTAGTCTCTTACCAGTTTAAGTGTGTGCAGGTATATTATATGTATGCATTCATATATATAAAACATACTTAGTTGAAATAAATATTTAATTTTGTTGCAGCCTTTCTGCTGATTTTTTTTCAGTAAATTTTAACCAGAAAATCTACCAACATCTCTCCTTTCATTTCTGTTTCATATAACTTTTTTTTTTCTAAATGAGAATTTGAGAACTTTTCCTGAGTTATATATTAATTTTAAAAGGCAAATTTGTCAAGCGTTAAGTGGTAGAATACTCTAGTAGTCAGTGAACTAGAAGGATCACAGATGGATTATTGGACAAAAGTGTAATAAAATGTTGAAAATGTAAGATAAAGTTAGGTTTTTGTTACTATATAAACCATATGTTGATTTTAATGTGATAAATTACAGAACTTGTAGGGTTTTGTGTAGTACTTGGCCCACATTCCAGTGTCTGTCTTTTGTATTGCTTGTGATTGTTGACTGAAAATATGTATTAGTGTTTTTAGAAAAGTATGCCTCAGGTATTTCTGGGCTATGCTATTCATATAATGACCTGCTGGCTAATGTTTTCTCTTCTATATGTCATTGTGGACCTCAGCCTACATCTTTTCTTAACATTTTTAAAACATGTGAGGATATACCTCCTTGTATGGTAGAAGATGTATTGAGTTCTGTGGAGATGGTGGCAGTGATTTTTCATATTATTCTTGCTTTCTCTCACTATCTAGAAACCATAAGATCAAATACATTAAGCAATAAGGACAAAGAGAAGATTTTGAGTTTCTGTACTTTAAACTTTTGAAATTTGTAGTCTATGAATTTCTTTGGGATAGCAGTATTTGTCTTTCTACCTAAATTCAGCATTTGTTGGGAAGGAGGTCTTTCTTCTTGAATCTTTTGTGACCACATTTCCCTCACTTGTCTTCTCCTGTCACACAGAGGAAATAAAATAGGAAGCTAAGTCCCAAAATGTATTCTCTTGGTTCTGGTGCAACCTCTAAAATGCATCAAATGTCAAGCTATGCCCACTGTGAGCAATTCATGAAGAAATTGCCTCAACATTTTGATCACAGTCGGGCTTTTATCGTGAAAGTAGCTGGCATAGAAAGACACCTTTAGAAGTGTGAAAACAAGCAACACAATGAAGTAAAAATGATAAAATTGAGCACAGCACTGGCACAGTTCATCTCCTGTCCCTGGTAGCAGCTGCTGCCTTCAACAATAGCCTGCAGCTACCAGGAAAACCCCACTCGCTATGGGGAAGTATTTTCTGTTGGTTAACTTTCTTTTTAATATCAAATAAGAGTTCAAGCCCGAATCACATATGTGAAAAAATTCTGAACTTTGACAGATCGTATGTGTCCATAAAACAGTCTTATGAAGCCCCTTTATTTTTAAGATTTACCTAAAGGAACACTTTATCCCATCTGGCTCCCTAAGTAAATTTTCTCAGTAATCTGAATGAATGTTGTTGACAGGCATCTTTCCAATGAAAAGAATACATTCAGAACTTTAAGTAAGAAAAAAAAAAGGGAAAAAAAAAAAGGAACAACAAAAATGCTAAGTAGACATGCAAATCATTTGCGCTATAGATGGCGGAATTGCTTCTTCCTTTCCTGAAGTTTGTTTGGCAGGGGAGACATCTTATTTTCAGAAGAACCATCTGTGGTATGACAATATAAAAGCTCCAGTACTGTCTTAGTTTCACATAATTTTCCCAGTAAGGGTTTATATCCCCATACCTGCTACCACCTTCATCTCACTGAAGGATGAATTTAAGTCCATCGGATGTCTTGTATTCTGACCGTTTTTTAAAGTTCTGCAAGCCATCAACAGACTTAGTGGCTCTTTGCCTACCACTTACATGCAGGCCCATGTGCTTTATAGTATACAGGGGAGGCGTATATGCTGCTAAAGTCTAGCTCTAACCTGCCTGCTAGAATGGAACAAGTGAGTGTCCTCATTTGGATTTGGTAGTCACTATGGACCCAATTATCCATCGCCTGCCACCCTGCATGGCCAGTTATAGCTGTGTGAGAAGGTATATAATTCTACAATGGTTTAAAGTCATTTCATCCCTTGTGCGCCTATATGACAAAGACTAAAAAATTATGACACAATGCAGTATCAAGCAACTGATATCTGTGATACCAGACCTGAACAGCTGTGATACCAACACTGAAGTGTTGCAGGAAATCCGAAGTTAAACTTGGTGAGTTTCAAACCAGAGAAGGAGCTTGAACCTTTCTTGTTTTTAGTCTTCTAGTGAGCTTGCAGAGGTAAGTAACAAAAAACACTCATACTATCCTGAATTAAAGGTCTAATTCAGAAGATCATTTTGACTCATGAAGGTATCGGGACACTTCCTTCTGGAGTCGTTACACCAAAGAATAAATTACTACATCATTACAACTCTGGAAATAAGACACCTTTAAGACACCCTGGCTACATGGAGCTTGAACTTGGACCTGACCATATTAAAGACACTGATGTAGGCATGTTTGCATTGTTTCTTAGGCTGATCTGGGAATTTTTTCTTTCCTGTGCTTTTTTTCTTCAGTCATCCTCATTTAGCTGAATGTGTTCCTTTTTCCAAGAAGCTGTCAAGACAGAAACACCCAAGAACTGTATCTCTGTTATTTTCTGCAGTTTTGTAAACATCAGTATTTTCTGAATTTTAATTATTTTCCTTCCTGTTTTGAAATGTCTGTTACTATATTTTAGGATTTTTTTTTTTTCAGTTTTAATCTCTTATGGCTACCGTGACTCATAGTTTGGGAAAATATATACTATTGTGTTTTTTCCTCTTTCCTTCTTTTTTAAATATGTCTCATGGAAACAACATGAAAAGATGCCATCATATAGTTTTTCTTATATTCACATTAACCACTACTTCACGTTACCTGCTGAAGCCAATGAAATGAAAACATTCTAGCTTCCTGTTATAGTGAAGTTTGTTCAAAATAGAATCATTTTGCAGCTCAAACTGAATGCGACACATGTAGAGTTACAAGAATTTATTCTTAGTTGAATTAATATCTTCACAAACATGTTTATATCTGGAGAAAATTGTTATTAGTCCGGTTACACAAATACACTTATCTCATTAATAACACCCTTAAAGTGGTTATAGAGGTGGTTATAGAAAAGGCCCAGCCTAGTGCCTTTTCCCTGGTGCTGTGCTCACCCTTCCAGGCTCCCTTTGGGTCCTCAGGTTGATGGTTCCTGGCTTCTCCAAGCCAGCAATGGCGGGGGGGATACAGTGAACGATCGCATCCTGAGGTCTTTGCTGAGAGGGGTGTGGTGTTCATGGTGGGGGCATCTTCCTCGTCAGTCCTGGGGTGTGCTTGGATTTAATTTTGTTTCCTGACTTGGGGCTGCTGCCTCCTGGCTGCTCCCAGCAGGGTGATTGTGGCCCCACAGCCTCCCCAGGCTCAGCCCCCAGGGGCTCTTGTTTGCTGGGCAGGGACTCCCTGGCTTTGCCAGACCCTTCCCACAGAGGCACTGGCAGAGCTCAGCTCGGGCAGGGGAGGCAACAGGCACTTGGCCCCGAGGCAGGCGCTGGAACCAGCTCAGCCCAGCTGCGGCCAAGGGGAGCCCAGGCCAGCCCTGAGACCTCTGCTCGCAGCTCAGGGCACAGCCTGTAGGCCTTCATTTTACTCTTGCCCTGGGAGTGGCAGAAGTTGTCATTACTGGACTACAAGTTATATTTGAAAGCAGCTTTTGATAGAGTCAGCCACATTGATTTTGATGAAAATGGAATTACATCTTCAAGCAAAACATATACCTCACTGGTTCAGACAGCTAGGGTAGTATTTCCAAGGCATTCTGGAATTTTTCTTCTACTTTGTGCCATGTTCTGTCTCACCATTCCCTCCAAATGTGAGCTGTTTATCCTGGAATTAGCTGTGTACTTTTAATTTACAGCAGCAGCTTATTTCTTGCAGGACCAGGGTGTAAGAGGTTCTTATAAGCACTACCTGCAGCACAAGAAACATGAAATAGAAGAAGAGAACTGCAAAGAACACTGAAATCCTTCTGAAAGGTGCATGGCAAGTGAGAACAGCAACGTGTGGGTGGCTGAGAGGATGTGGATTCAGGTATAGGAAAGGGTGGAACTGAGGTCAGGTACAGGTGCAGAATGAAAGGGTGGATAGCAATTCAGCTCTGCTGAAGCAGTGAAGGCAGTGACTATTTGGGGAAGGGTGAGGTGCAGGCTGTTGTTGCTTAAGCAGGATTTGATGTGTGCTTGCACATGTGTGTGTTGTAGGGAGTCTGCAATAGAAAAGCTGCTAGCAGAAGCTCTCATGCTGTTTCCAGATGTTTCGAAATGGAAAGAGCTTGGGGTAAAAGTTGTAGCTTCAGATGCAGCAGCACAGCTTGCCTGCCTCTTGATGTCCCATGAGCTTCCTTCTCTATGTAAGATCCACACATTTTTTTCTTTTTTTTTTTTAATTGTTTAATCATATGATAGGTCTGTTTAATAGCTGTAATACAGGATGGCAGAGTCAGGACAGTAATAGGAACTGAATGGCATTTCTCTGAACTTAAGGGTGAGCAGTGGGTCAGTGGAGTCTCCTGTGGAGCAGCCAGAGATATGTGCATTAAAGTTTGATTTTTCAACCTTAAGTTATTGTACATGCATGGTGGTAGAGAAGATGCACAGAGCTAAAAAGTCAGGAGACAGAAAAACTCTTCTGTCAGAACAATTTTATCATCTGTAAAAGAAAATTGTAATGTGTTGGGGTCAGTTTTTTGGAGGATTAAGGGGCAATATGTGACTTTTTGGGTGTATCTTGAAATAGAAATATTATTTTTGTTACACATAGTATTTTGAAATACTCTTCCAGGTTCAGGAAAAAAGATTCTTATTAACTCTTAAGACACTCGGTGTGACTTGCATTTTTATTGTATCTTAAGAGACATGTAGAACAGGATATACTACACTAAAAATACTGATTGTGGCATAGTTCAAAGAAGAAATTGTTTTAAAAATATATCCTTAATGCACTAACTGATGGTTTAAAGCTGCTTATCAAGCCAAAATACATTTCCTCTTTTAACAATGCTGTTTTCCCTAGTTTTCCGATCCCTATATAGCACCTCCTCTTGTTTGCAAAGAAGTAGCTTTGGTTTGAAGTTTTGTCTAAAAATGGTAATAATACTGAAGTGTCAGAAATTTCCAGAGCTGAGAAATCTGTTCCTACGTTAGCTTTAGCTCTGTGCTGGGCAGTAGCACTGCTTCCATCTGTCTGAGTTTCTGAGGGTAAATTGATAAGGTGAAACATTCTTCTGGAAGTATTGTCTTGCTCTCTACAGACAGACAGAAATGGTATTTTACCAGTTAGACTCCATACACATTTAATTTTTGTATTTTTCCAATTGAGAGGGCTAGGAAAACTTACTAGAATCCCACAGTGGGTTTGAGAGAGAGGTGCAGCATATCTCAATCCATCCTTACCCTCAGAAGCACAGCTTCAAAATGTGAACATGGCAGCTTTCCTTTGCTGTACTGTTCTACAATCCCAGCTCCTTTCCCAGCAGCAGCTGATCACGGCACCCTGCTCAGTGCATGGTGGCAGTGGAGAAGATGTGTGTTTGTGTAGGTGTAAACATGTGTGAGCCTATTATGCCAATTTCCAGTTCCAAAGGCAATAGATGGGGCTTTACTGCTCATTTATTAGTAAGTGCTGATTTATGGAGAAGTATTAAGAATCAATGATCCGTAAACTGTAGGACCTGGGTTTCCTTGAAAACTATTCGTTAGTTTACTTACGGCTTCTTCATACTGATACACTTCTCTGTATTGATATATTTCTATGTATTAACTGCTTTATCGCTCCCCATTGTGGAACAACTATCTTCCATCTCACGAAATTATGGAATTGTTAATTCTGGAACTGTTGTCATTCAGTGGCTACAGAATGAAACATTTATAGTAGTTTTGGAATGCTTAACACAGAAACCTTTGAACCCTCCTATTCTTCAGTTTATTCGGTAGATAAATTTGTGATTGGAGGAAGGATTTGAAGGTGACTGCCAAAGATCAGTGTGGGTGAACTGTTTTTAACCAATTAATTCTACTGTTGATTGAGTTAACTTGTGTTTTCCAGTGAATATGAGCCAGGGTGTTTGGAATCCATTTGGCTTATGCATAGTAAAACAGGCAGAATGTACATGCATCTATTTTCAATACTGCCAAGCTTCAGCTACACACCTATTTTCTCGGCAGATCTTTTATTCCAAAAGAGGTGGATTATATTACTGTGTTTGCATATCTTGTGGCACAGTTGAGGGTACGTCATGAAAACAGAATTTTCTGCTGTATGTGTTGTTGTTAGGACTGATCTTAAGAAAATATGTGGAAAAGTGTAGAGGAAGGATGATATTATAAGTGAAGAAAAGGGTTGGGATCCAAAATAGTTTCATCCTGCCGCATTCATTGTGCGAGACTGTGAACAAGGCACACACTGTCTCTGTCAATCCATTTGTAAAGTGGTATAAACTATAGTTACCTTGTAGAGATTTAGTAAAAATAAATGAATCATGTTTGAATGATGTTTGAGGAGATTTGAACCAAAGATGATATCATTTACTGTAAGTGTTGAGTAGGTCTTTGGGTGGGGGAATGTTTATTATGTTACGCAGCTTTCACTGGGAACACAGCATTTTTGGGGTCTTCATGTGCACTCTTTCAGTATTTGATCTATTTATCTGTTCTCTGTCATTGCCCTGTGAAGTTCAACCATATCCTTTTATTGAGCTAAATTTCTTTCTCCAATTGTTATACATCCACATTTTCCTGCTCACCTTCCTGGATTGACATTCCTTTTCTTAGAGGTGATGTGGTTGAGAGTTGTCCCTCGGGAATTGTCTCCTTCTGTCCCTGTCTCCTCTTCTATCCTTCCACTGCCAGGAGCCATACAGTTATGAAACGAACTCGAGGCTGTGGAAAATTATCATGTACTTTATTTTATTTTATTTTTTTCTTAATAGGAAAAGTTTATCTAGATCAATAGATATTTTTCAGAAATTTTGTGCTGTCCATTTCTCACCTATTTTAAAAAATAATTATTTATTTTAAAATCTGAAAATAATACAAAGTTCCTTTAAAATCTACTTTGGAAGTTATTTTGGCATTTAATTGTACATGTGGTGATAGATTTGTAGAATTTAATGTAGACTGCACATATGCCTTCATGTTCAAGAAACTATGCAGTGAAGAAAATATTTTGTGAGATTTTTTAAATTATTGTGGATTTCTTTCTTTATCATGGGTTGTCTGACAGTTTTTGTTTTGCAGTGTGTTTCCATGTTGTAGAAAGTCATAGCTATTTATTTTCTATGCTTTCTGAATTACTTTTTTTGAAATCCTCTCCTTTACAAATATTTTTTTCTCTTTGTATACTGAATTATCTTTTTTTTTTTTTTTTTTTGAAAGTATTTAATATCAGTTCTCTTTCCAGTGATATATAAACACCTCTGGTAAGAGACTGAATATATCTATTACAATCTATGTACCACATTTAGAAACTGTGTGTTCCATGAATTCAACCCTGATTACAAAATTCATTAAGTTTACAGAACTGTATATTCCATTTGATCCACTAGTATAATTAGATGCAAGTAGGGAATGGTAAAAAGATCCTTTGGTGGAAATAGAAAGCATTTTTATAGTTTCTATGGGTAACATGAAGAGGGGAAGAGTACTAAGCACTTCGTAGGGTCAGATTCAAAATGAGCTTGATAAATTGGAAGAATGCTTTGAAATCAGTAACAGAAAGTTCAGTAAAGACAAATGCTAACTATTACAACTTAGAAATGAGGAATCAAATGTTTATGTACAAAATGGGAAATCAGTGTGTAGGCAGCAGTACTGTTTAAATGTATCTTGTTGCTATAAAAGACCACAAATTAAAATTAACAAATTGTGTGGTTCTTTTGCATAAGAAGGGCAGATAGCTTTGGGACATACAGTCAAGAATGTCATTTGCAACACATGGGAGTTGCTATTGAGCTTCCTTTAGCGGATGGGATGTCACATGAGTATTTTGCCCTGTCTTGGGCATTAGGCTTAAAGACGGAAAGAGATGAATTGGATGGGGTCCAGAAGAAACAAACAGTAACCAGAACTGCATATTATAAAGATGAAAGAGGGTTTGTTAGTAATAAACAGAAAGGTTGAGAAGTATACATGTCAATAATATTGAAAAAAATGCTTTCTAATATATGAAAGATTATTATGAGCAGTGACTGGTTCCATTTCCCATATCATAGCAAATAGAACAAAAATAATCAGCATAATTTATAACACTGAAGGTTTGGGCTAGATACAAGAAAGCTCTTTATTTATGACACAGCTAAATATTTGAAAAAAACTGTAAGGCAGCTGGGTCTCTGGAGTTTTAAAGTATGTGAGACAAATCTGTATCAAGAATAGTGTAAGGGTACACTGTCCTCCTCCAGAGTAAAGGGGCTGGATGAGACGATGCCCTTAGTTTTCATAGTCTTCTATTTTTATGACTTTTATCTTCTTGCCTAATTAAACTAGTATGTGTTTCTGAGGTGTGATAAGGAAAGCTTTGAAAATGCTTTAATGATATTGTAAGACAAATTTTTTTACGAAGATGTTTTGAGTATTTACATATATATATGCATACATACATGTATAATGTGTAAACATTTATATACATATATAAATGTACATATTCTTTAGATACAAGTCGTTACATATGTGTGTATGTGTGCACGTGTGAGTTTTATATGCAAGTGATGCTGGAAAAGTAAACTAGCTCCTGGATACCAAACCATTCCTTAAAGACTGAAATAAACACTACATGTTGAAAACAGAATAATAAAATGATAGAATCATAGAGTGGTTTACGTTCAAAGGGGCCTTTAAAGATCACCTAGTGCCAACCTCCCTGCTGTGGGCAGGGACATTTTTCACTAGATCAGCAAAGTGATCTAGTGAACTGGATCAGATTGTTCAAAGCCCCATCCAGCCTGGCTTTGAACACTTCCTATGATGGGGCATCCACAACTTCTCTGGGCAACCTGTTCCAGTGTTTCACTGCCCTCAACATAAAAAAAAATACATATATATATATATGTCTTCCTCATATCCAATCTGAATCTACCCTCTTTCAGTTTAAAGCCATGGCTCTATTTAATTATATTCATTTAATATACAGTTTGAGAAACAATGGTGGTGTTTTTCATTTTTACTTGTGGGACAGCAGATGCTGCTAGTAAGGTTGGAAGTGTTCAAGTTGTTAGCTCTGTGGGATGAAAAGAGACAGGTAATTTGGATAATAATGGAGGAGTTATCTGGGGAGAGAAAGTGAGAAAAATAATAATGTCTCTCTTTTAGGTCCATGATTTTTAGTATCTGGCAAAACTGTAAGTTTTCGTTCCCAATATTATCTTTTGGAGGTGGTCGGTAAGTCTCTGCTAAGAAACAGGCTGAGTGATCAGAAATGCAGTAAATGTTTTGTGGAAACTGTTCTTCCATTAACTGGATGTTCTGTCTCTTACTGTTTTCATGTACGAGTTCACTCCTGTATTGAAAGGTCTGTTCATTTTGACCCGCATAGTTTTATAACAGTATTTGGTACCCTGAGTGTGTGTGCATGCATAGGATCCATGAGTTTGATGGCTCTGTTATGCAAGTATTTATTATGTTTGTTGTGAAGAGGCACATTTTACATTTTTCATTCTGGGAAAGATTTGTTCCCTGTGGTGTACAACGATGGCAATTTTGATGATGAGTTTGCTGAGATGGAAGGCTGTTTTAAGGTTAGGCATATGTAAGGAGGTTTAGGTTCCTGATTAGCTCTTCAGATTCAGTGAGACTTGTGCACTGTGATAATTCTTTCAATTTTTGAAAATTCAACCTTAAATTCATAGATAAGAAGTCTTTAAATCAAGTTTAGTTGTTATTGAAAGTACTAATGCATAGTGATTATTCCAAGAGTTCAGTAATAGGAGTGGTTTAAGCCTTCTCATCTTCTGAAAGAGCATGTTTTTTGACAATAGTATGCATTAGCTTTTGCACATATTACAGTGCAGCAAAAATTAAAGTAATCCAATGCTAAAAGCAGGAAAAAAAAATCTAATTAATGATTTCAAGAAGTAGCTATAATCTGTTGCAGAGGTTCTTTTATTCATGGATTAGGAATCTTCAGTCTGAGAAAGACAGAGAGGAGCTGTGATTGTTGCCCTTCTAGTCATAATAAATGAGGAGGAGGTTCTGGCTAAATAGGAAGAGGTTGTTGCTTTTAAAATAGTGAAAGTCAGTATTATATGAAATGTTAATAGGAGAAGGATGATATACAGATATGGTTGGTTCTTCAATAGCTGTCTGTGTGAATGTTTGAAAATGTTTATCAGTTCTGAAAGTGGGTATGTAGCTGTGTATTCTGCAGCATGGTTGAAAATGAAGGATGGAAACAGAAAAGGCAGTTGCTGTGTGCTGTGCTGCAAGGACACGTGCTACAGCCATGAGTTGTAAATGCAACAGTGGTTTGGCTTGTCAGTCAGGGTGAATGACCCACTCAGGCCTTGTTGGGTTGCCTCGTGATGGACCACTTTGAGACAGAAGGATTTCACAGATCAGCTCAGTCATAGTAGCCATTGCCGTGTATAAGAAATGAGCTCTGCTTTACCGAGGCAGGAGTGGTCTTTCTGAAAAGGGAGTATCCCTTGGAGTGAGACAATAATCTTCAGGTGACAGAGATTTTCCACAGAAATTCAGGCTGAATTATTTATATTGCCATAACTCAATGGAAAGCTTATACAACACAGGCTGTATTGAAGTATAAGATTAGTAAGCTTGGTAAATGTGTAGGCTTTTTGGTTATTTTTAACTAGATTTTAATAATGTTATGTTTGATTTGCCAAAAAAAAAAAAAAAGCTTCTCGATTCACTTGCTGACTTGTTTTAAACAGGCTATTTGTCTATGTCATGGCCACCTGAAAGAGAAGGGTTTGCACTTAAGCCTTTGTGGTAATACGTGCTTTGACAGACAAGCTAAAGTAAATGTGGCTGCAGCCTTGTAAAATGTTATAGCTCTCAGGTATTAACAGGCTTTTGGAAGTTACCGTTCATTGCAGCACCAGTGATGTATTTCAGTTATGCCAGCAATTCTCAGCATTTTAGCTTAAAACATCAAACTGAAGGTAGGTTCGCATTAAGGCATGTTGTGATCTGGAAGGGTGGACATGTCCACACGTGTTCTGTCCCACTGGGTCTGCTGTGGCTGATGTGCCTGGTTTAAGAGGGCATGTGAAGCAGCTGCCTATCTGCACTGTCGCACTCAATTTAAATATTGAGACTAACTACATTTTAAAGACAAGTTGAAGTACAGCTATTCAGCGGCATCCATGCTAGCCCTCCACTCTTCTTAGGCTGTAGCATTTTTGGGATAGTTCTTGCCAACAAATATCTTGTTGGAATTAGGCTGCCTTCCACGGCACAGGCAAGGGATTACAGGAAGAAATTTAGGAATAGCTTGTTGTTTAACCAACCCTCTGCAGAAGTTAGCCTATACCTCAGCATGTGCTGCTAGGACTGGGTATTTTACTATCTTTGGCCCAGGTACTGATGACACTGGCAATGCAGATGAACAGCAGCCAAATTTACCTCTACAATTGAAATGAACCCTAAGAATTAGGGATTTGAAAAATTATACAAATTGGGAAACGGGAACAGGGTTATAGGCAGCCTTGAAATGCTGACACGGAGTGAAAATAGGAATGCATTTTATAAAAGTGATTTTATGAAAAAACAGCTTCAGTGGCAGATGAATCTGCAGTTATGTGATCATCACTCTTCTCTGAGTTTCCATTTCTGAGAAGTAATTTTTAGGCATTGTGTTTATATATAGCATTATGCATGAACATTGCAAAACATTAAAAATTTCGTACGTAGACCATTGTGGTGAGTTTATGCTCCTGCCCTTTGTAGGTATGCATGAAGCAAATCTGTATGCAATCTACTTGCGGATGGCAACTAAATTTCTGGTCACAAAATTTATTAAAGAAGTGATGGAAGACTTGCTAGCTTAGCCTGCACTGTACCGTGACTCATAGGAGTCTTCCCATTTGTCTCAGTGAATGTCTGTAGGGAGAAGATGCTGGCTGCATCTTTTAAACTGTGGAGCCAAGTCTTGGAAGAGAGGATCTTTTCTAGAGCTGTTCATGCCTGCGAGTCTCTAGAGACAGCTGTTTAAAAAAACAAAGCAAAACAAAAAATCCTGGCAGCATAAAATGTTAGAAGTTGGATAGGAGATTGCCTAGTGTTCAGTTTGATAATAAGTGCCATCAGTTTTGGATGTTCACAGGATTATGTTCTGTGTCTCTACAATTAAAAAGAAAATAAGAAAAATTCATCACAGAACATCAGTATAATTGTCATAATGCAAAAGCTTTACATGCAGTCTGTAAGTATTTTCCTAGCCGTCTGACTTGTGTTAATTAGCAAAGGAGCAATTTCTACATGATTTATTAGATAAGTGCTGCATTTCAAAATCCATATTTGCAGAAATAAGGCCAGAGGTTCTCCAGCTCATGAAGGGAAACAGAAACTCCTCAAATTGTCTGTATTTTGAGGACATGAGTGAAAGTAGTCATTAATGAAAGATAACAAATTGATTTGAGAGATACAGAAAGAGACTACTGGAAAGATAAGGGTCTTGATACAGAGGAGATACTGAGGCCTCTCAAATCTTATGATCAAGCTAATTTAAACCAGCTGGTATGACTATTGGTAAAATACAGACACAGCATCAGGGAGCTTGGCTTCTGCTAGTCACAAAAATATTTACCTGGACCTAAAAGCTTTGAAGCCTGACCTGGGCTCACCTTTGCCTTAGCTGTCATGCTATGTTTTTGAGATAGGTCATACTGGCACTGTCTGATTTTGTCCACATGTACCTGTACTGACAGTACCTGTACTGTCCCAGGAACTATTATGGCTGGAGGCTGGAGTGTCTAAAATAAATGAAGGCACAGATGGTACTAATTGAAAATATACTCCCAAATGGGTCATTTTCTGAACTGTAGATTGGGACTGTATTTTAGGCCTATCCCAAAGATGTCTGTTGATGGGGACATCATCACACGTTATGTTTCTTTTGCTACCCTCCCTTTATATAGACAGATGAAGATCACTCTATGTGGGCATTTTGATAAATTTATTTCTGCTGTCATTTTGCTGATGTCTGAAATGTTATTATTTACATTATACAAACAAACATGATGGTCCAGTTGGGCCAGAGACTGTAATTACAGAGTGAGGATGTCAGCATGCTTTGTGAGCTTGGACACCATACCACAGTTAAATCCCTTTCAGGTTGGAGATGATTCCTGTCCAGCCGTCATGCAGCAGAGTCAGAATGAGCTCAGTGTCTGTCCACATCTAGGCAGATATTTAAATGAAAAAGAAAAGGAAAAGGGAGGGGAGTGTGGAAAAGGAGGAAAATAGGCCTGAGGTTAGACACTGGATTAGTAGTGAAGCCATTGTGTTAAACTAATCCTTTTGCAGTGATGCCACATTGCTTTCTACTGCTTTTTAACTCTCCTGACCTTTGTGCAAAGCTCAGTGTCTTCAACTCTTTCATTATTTTAGTAGCTGCTCTCTGAATTGCTTCCAACGTCTCACCATCTTTCTTTTATGGAGTTCAGGTACCCAAACTGACTGCCGTAGTTTAAATTAAATTACACTGGTTATTATACCACAGACAGGCTATCACATTGGGGGCGTATGATGGGATACCCTTAGGAGTGGTTACCTTCTGATTGCTGTGCTCTGTTATACAGTTATATTGGACTCACTGTTTACTAGCACCTCTAGCCTTTTATTGCAGTATTGCTGTTACTTTGTAAGACAAAATCATTTATAAATCAGCCTTCCAGCTGTATTCAATTTTACTTTTCTAGTTTTAATTTCCTTATGTTGCCCAGGTTTGTTCACTGCTCAATACAATGTTCTTCAGTTATATTTACAGTATCATCCAAAAATAATTACAGCTTTTATTCTTTCATTTTTACTTATTGAGAGTAGCACATTTCTCCTGAAATGAGTCCTTTAAAGGGTGTATTTAAAGACAAATGGGTACTACTTTGAAATCTGCCAAATAGAGATTTTATTGCTACTTATATGGATGTGGTTATTGCATAGATAATATAGTGGTAATCTAATAAATCCAATGAAATCTAATCTAATAATCTAATAAATGTAATAAAACAGTGATGGACTTCACTGGATGTTTTCTTCCGAGCCATAAAATTCGTGCATCCATAGTAGGGAACATGTATGTTAATAAATATTTATATAAAATTTTGCTTCAAACTCACATGTTGAATATTATTCTTGAGCGTTTGTAATACCATAGGGTCTAGCCTTGGAGCAGAATACCTTGTGCTGTGCAAAAACATGAAGGAAGGAAGGATTTCCACCCCAAAGAGCTTACAATGTGAGGTCAGAGAAGACAAGAGAAGAAGAGTAGAAAGAAGCCTGCTAGTGTTACTTTGGACGACATGCAGTGGTTACAGCATATTGCAGCCTATTGACTCTTGGGTTCTTTGTCAGAAGGAGGGAAAGTATCTAGATTAACTAATACACTTGGAAAAAAACAAGATTTCAGGTATGTAGCAGGTCTGAAACAGAAGCCAAGTACATGGTGAAATAATTTGCTCTGAGGCTGACTAATTAATCAGATGATTTGAGAGGTGACAGTAACTATTTCTGTTGAGCTCAGTTTTCTGTTCACAAAAGGTAGAGAGAGGGCATCCTGACAGGAAAGTTTTAAGCCTACGCCGGAAAGAGTGTAATGAGGTTTTGGAAGGGGAGCTCCTGCCAGTTGGTGTGCTAGACACAAAGGTGTGTGTTTGAAATTTTGTGTTTGTCAGAGACACAGATAAATCAACCAAGGTTTATATTTTAATTTGAAAATTTGGTCTTTTCTTCAGTTTGAGAGTGCCTGATATTTACAAAGTAGCATGTGAACAGTTACAGTAAGTATTCTAGAATATTTAGGAGCGCGTTTTTGGGATATTTAAGAGAGCTTTTTTTCGGAAGTAGTTGGCGTGTGGCTTTTTATGTTTTCCTGAAGCCTAAAGAATTCTTTTGCTGCCTGTATAGATTGAGATTGAGTTACCTAGATACAGGGGAGTGAGGTGCACAAAAAATTATATGGTTTGATTATGATATATAATTTTAAGGCTCTTCATTTCTGGTTTCTTTTGTCTGTTCTAGGGTAATTTTAGTAGTATTTTTTCTTAATGCTTTTTTTAGTGTATTATTAAGTGTTGCTGGCATGCCAAGTGTTGTTGCATGGCCATGTTATCCGGTTTTAACTTCTGTGTTTTATCACCTCAAAGTAGGATATAAATGGAAAACACAAATCTTTTTGCCTATCTGAATGGCTGCCAGAGCTGCTTCCTGGGCTGCCTAGGAGTCTTAGTGCCTTGGAGAAGCAGTGTAAGTGTCTGTGTTGTTGGCCAGGGTCTGGTTACCTAAACGAAGAGATGACCAGATAGGCAGCTAGGTAATTCAGGAAAACAGATAGCTGTGACTTAGTTCAACATGTATTTGCTGAGCAGGCAAACAGGCTTCTTAGGGGTCTGACTGCCCTTCCTCCTTAGTAGCCTAGAAACCTTAGGAGCTCTGCTCTGCATCAGTACACTTGGCAGCCTTCTGCAGAGCTGGGAAACCCTGGACAGACAGACCAGCTGCCAGCAGACAGGAGCAAATGCTGATCGAAAATGATGGAAATAGTCCTGATACTGGCCTTAAACTCTGAGATAGAAATACATTTGTTTAGCAAATTTTGTTTACATGGGACCATCACTGTCTGCTGGAAAATTGCTCACTCAAAAGATTAATGATAATTTCTAGTTAGTATAAGGAATCACAGTAATTCCCTTCTCTTGTTAGAATATAGAGGAGAACTTCCAATGAACAAATGATGCATTTGGAGGGGAAATTAATAAGAATTTGATATTTATGTTTATTTCTTCATGCAGCCATTTCTTATTATTTCAAGTACACACAAAATTATTTTATTATTTTTATTTTGCTTGTGCTACTATGTATGTTCCTAGTAGGGCTATATTTTACACTAAAAATGAAGCAAGGCTGCTTTATTTTAATTGTAACAGTCAGTAGAGCACCTCTGTGAGTATGCATATACAGAAATATAGACTACATATGCCTAGTTATCTTTTTTTTTCTTTTTTTTTTTTAAGATATATAGTTCAAGGAACTCCAGGGTTGCAACATAAAGAGACTGAGGATTGTTTCAGTTTCCTCTTGTCTTATTCTTACCTTGAATATTGGGAAACGCTTGAATTAATGGACTGAGACTTCCAAATATGACTGTAGATAGGAAGCCAGGTTTTTACATCACACAGTGCTCTGGGATCTATGTGAGCTCCTGGAGTTTTGTAGAAATTGCAAAACTGTATAACCTTTGAAGTATTATGATTTTATTTTTTTTTTTTACAAATAATTTCTGAAAGGTTGTGGGCTTTTATGTTGATCTTTTGAATGTTAATGGCTCAGCAATAAATATTTTCTGAAAAGCAACTTTTATTTGACATGGTGATTCAAGTAAATATGACTTCATGTTAGCAGGACTATTCTTTTCTAATATTTTTATATAATATATATAAAGAATGGAAATAAGATAGGAAAGCCTATAATATTTAAGCTGTAATGAATGATCAGCAATGAGTGATTTAGAAACGAATATGCCTAACTATTCTGTCTTTGGAGTAGATATTCATATAAGTTCATAATGAGGAGAGTTAAGCAAATATTGTTTTGACATGAGTAGCAAAGTATACTTAGTAGGTAAGACTCAAATATATCTTCTGATCTGGTAATAAAAGAAATTTCATTACACTACTCAAAAATACAGTCTTTGGATCACAAAAAAAAAAAAAAATCTGTTAAGAGTTTTCCACACATCTCAATGAAATCCATTCACGTTTTAAATCTAGTTACGTGTTACATACTATAACTCACTGCATAATTCTATTTGTTCCATAAATAGAATGAATATTTTAAAGTGGTACATATGTGGATTTGGAAGAAAATCTGAGCTGTCACTAACGGAAAATTTATGCTGGCAACTGTGATAAAGTATCACATTTAAAAGGATTTGGGGGGAGGTTGTTTTGTTGCTTTTTGACTTTGAGATTATGTGACGATGAGAACTACTGAAGCATATTGCACTGATTAAATGTAGTACATGGGAGCCTCAAATGTCACAAAACATATGGAATACGAGGAACATTCATCACGGTTTGAAGGGACTGTCTAAAGCCTTGATAGCCTGGTCTAACAATTGTGCCAATAAAATAGTCAGTGAATGAAATGAAGATCTGGTAGAATGAAAAAAAGTGAAATAATGTTGGAACCAAGAGCTCTGGGATGCTGTGGAATTACAGTTTCTTCTTTCCTCTTCCTCTTCTGGATGGAAGAACTAAGGTTCAGTCAGAAAAAAGCATACAGATGCTATCAGCCTTACTCTAGCAATAAACAGGCATGAAATCTGTATATATGTTCCAGATTTTAAAAAATAAACTTTGAACACAAGTGAGGATAGTCACACATTTTATTTCACTGGGGGCAAACTTGGGATGTGTGAATATTACTATTGCTAAATCAGATGTGGGTTGTTTTTGTTTTGTTTTCTCATTAAGTGGTAATAGTGATCAGCCTAATTTTGATGCGTAAGGGAAAGAGTCAGCTATGACAACTTAATTTAAAATATTTGGTTTTAGTTTAAAATATCTGTAGGGTAGTGTTAAGAGAAGAGAGAGGAGAGAGATTCCTGGAAGCCGTCCACAAGTATAAACAGGTTGTTCACTCACTTGCAAGATCACATTTTTAATGTATTTTAGAGAAAATGGAAAATAGACAGGTATTAATTATCAACTGTTTGAAATCCTTACAGGAGACAAAGAGTTTCCTAAAATATCCTGATTCTTTTTCCTTCTACTATCATACATTGAAACTTTACCTGATGCAAATGCAAAACTCATTTACCGTATGTTTCACTTACACTGAAATAATGAGATTATGAAACAATGTAGAAGTACCCAGTCCCTTGAAAGAAAATGTCTGTCAATGTTGATAGTTTTTATGTCCATTAGTGCTAGTTTGTTTCTGATACTCATTTGTAGATAGTGTTTTAATTCCATCAGACAATACTACCTTATCTTTTCCTGATTAGCTTTCAGACTAAGTAGTCTTAGCTTCAGTCTGCACACACAAAGAAGTATACATTTTGATTACCAAAATGCCAGAAATGCCAGGAAAGTTACAGTTATTGCATATCAATTCCATAGAAAACTTAAATAAGTAGTCAGACCAGCTATAGCTTTAAGACACTTAATTCAGATAATTCAGATGGAGATCAAGTACCTAGGGATCTGGATAGGCTGGACTGCTGGGCTGAGGCGAATGGGATGAGGTTTAACAAGGCCAAGTGCCGGGTCCTGCACTTTGGCCACAATAACCCCATGCAACGCTATAGGCTTGGGGCTGAGTGGCTAGAAGACTGTGATGAGGAGAGGGACCTGGGAGTGTTGATCGATGCAAGGCTGAACATGAGCCGGCAGTGTGCTCAGGTGGTCAAGAAGGCCAATGGCATCCTGGCCTGTATTAGAAACAGTGTGGCCAGCAGGAGCAGGGAGGTGATCATCCCCCTGTACTCAGCTTTGGTGAGGCCGCACCTCGAGTCCTGTGTTCAGTTTTGGGCCCCTCACTACAAGAAAGACATCGATGCCCTGGAACGTGTCCAGAGAAGGGCAACGAAACTGGTGAGGGGTATGGAACACAAGCCTTATGAGGAGCGGCTGAGGGAGCTGGGATTGTTTAGTCTGGAGAAGAGGAGGCTCAGGGGAGACCTCATTGCACTCTACAACTTCCTGAAGGGAGATTGTGATGAGGAGGGGGTCGGCCTCTTCTTTCAGGTAACTAATGATAAGACTCGAGGTAACGGCCGCAAGTTGCGCACGGGGAGATTTAGATTAGATATCAGGAAAAACTTTTTCTCTCAGAGAGTGGTCAAGCACTGGAACGGCCTGACCAGGGAGGCGGTGGAGTCACCGACCCTTGCGGTTTTTAAGAGGCGCCTGGACAAGATGCTACAAGATATGGTTTAGTAGCTTAGTGGGTAGTATTGGTGATAGGATGACGGTTGGACTAGATGATCTTGAAGGTCCTTTCCAACCTTGTGATTCTGTGATTCTGTGATTCTGTACCTTTATAAGCTAAAATTATGTTTTGATCAAGAATAAGACATAATTGCTTGTTCTTGTTTTCCTGTGTAGATGTGGTGGAAAATTTATTTATATGAATTGTTTTTCGTTTAAATTACAGTTCAAAGATGCTTCATGAAAATAGATGAGTGCGATCTGAACTAAAATAATTTCTGAATCCATTGTATTAACTGACTACACCCTAACATGGAATGTAACAAATAACTTTTGTGCATAGATAATTGAAGCCCCTTTAATTTTCCCATAAGGGAAGCCAATTTTCTGCCCTCTCCTTATTCAAGAAATATCTCTTTAAATTCTTCTGTATCTGTAATTAGCTAATCTTTCTTTGAGTTGCTGAAGAATAGAAGTCAGAAAATAGTGTCTTACATAGTTGTTAAACAATTAAGAAAGAAATCCAGCAGTTACATCTCTTTTTTAGGTATGTATGATATTAGTTGAGGATCTAGACGTGTTTTTTTGAATATTTGAGGGCTCAAAATACTATTCTGATTTATGTAGCATAAATTATTATATTTTATTCTTTGAATAAATTGATGCATCTAGTAATATACTGATTATTTTGAGTCTTATCGAATCTTGTTTATACACAGAAGCTGTTGCAGAATAAGCTGGGATATGAAATTAAAACATGGTAAGTATTCTGTGCTGTCTTCAGTTAGATTCTAAAGTGGACTAAATTGCCTGAACGAAGAAATTTTAGGACTAATGGAATAAGAGTGTCTGTAGGAGAAGATATCATAGGTTGTTTTCCCAAGGTAGATAAGCCCTGAGTCAGTAGAGGAGCTGGGTTGAGTCTGGGTCATCTGACTCCTGCTTGTGCAGCCAGTTCTCTGGGTACTTTCAACTAAAAGCCTCTTGTCTTCTACATTTGCATTGTGGTGTTAAAGATTATTATGGGATATCTGTTGATATGATTTTACGGTATCCTACTGAGACATCTATTCAGTAAACACATTGCAGCTTCTGAAAAAGAACCATAGAATCATAGAATGGCTTGAGTTGGAAGGGACCTTAAAGACCATCTAGTTCCAACTCCCCTGCCCTGGGCAGGGATGGCACCCACTAGCTCAGGTTGCTCAGGGCCCTATCCAACCCGGCCTTGAACACATTCCAGGGATGGGGACTTCCACAACTTCCGTGAGAAACCTGTTCCAGTGCCTCACCTCCCTCTGAGTAAAGAATTTCCTCCTAATGTCTAATCTAACTCTCCCCTCTTCCAGTTTAAAACTGTTACCCCTTGTCCTATCACTATCTGCCTGTGTAAAGAGTCCCTCTCCATCTTTTTTATAAGCCCCCTTCAAGTACTGAAAGGCCACAATGAGCCTTCTCTTCTCCAGGCTGAACAACCCAGCTCTCTCAACATAGCTTCATAGGAGAGGTGCTCCAGCCCTCTGATCATCTTTGTGGCCCTCCTCTGGACCCCCTCCAACAGCTCCACATCTTTCTTGTGCTGGGGGCTCCAGACCTGGATGCACTACTTCAAGTGGGGCTTCACAAGGGCAGAGCAGAGGGGAACAATCACCTCCCTCACCCAGCTGCCCACACTTCTGTTGATGCAGCCCAGGATGCAGTTGGCCTTCTGGGCTGCAAGTGCACATTGCCAGCCCATGTCAAGCTTTTTGTCCACCAGAACTCCCAAGTCCTTCTCTGCAGCGCTGCTCTCAATGAGTTCTTCTCCCAGTCTCTACTCAGGGCTGGGACTGCCCGAAGCCAGGTGCAGCACTTTGAACTTGGACTTGTTGAACCTCATTAGGTTCACATGGGCCCACCTCTCAAGCCTGTCCATGTCCCTTTGGATGGCATCCCTCCCTTCTGTTGTAAGAAATTACCTGCTGTTGTGTTGTGGTTATAGTAATGCATGTACTACATTTTCATTGTTTGTCATAGGCAAGGAACAATCATCTCCTTTTCTTAATATCTTTGTTGTAATAAGGAGTAAAAATGAAATCGGTTGCACATTTCCTTTTTGAAAGCAAGGTAACAATCCTATGTTATTGCAGTTCAGGACTGAACAGACTATGCAAGTTTCAGGAAGAAAATATGCTTGTGGAATCTTTAGATCCTTCTACAGATTTTTGACAGCATTTGCCAGGTTAAACTAAGGAAAAAAAAAAAGAGTAAAGAATTCATAGTTGGCTCTGTTGAATACTAAGTTCAAGGTACAGGAAAAAGTTTTGGTGGCTAAATCCAGAAACCTATGCTAAGATTTCTTGATTTATTGGGGAAAAATGTTCCTGAGGAAAAATAGGTGCCTAGTAGTGGTGTCTAAAGGAAGCAGGACAAGCATCTGCCCAGACTGCATGGTACTGGCTACAAGTAGCCTGTAGGAAAAATAATCACATCTGGGATGTCTGAAATCCCTCATTTCCCTGGAGAACAAGTTCCTTGTTCAGGACATCACAGGAAGTTCACGATGGCAACTTCATCCATTTGCCATCTGCAACCTGATGGGTACCACAGTACTTCTTCTGAAGGCCTGATCAGCTCGTCATTGCTCTTAAAGGACTGCAAGCAGAGGAGATGTGTGTGTATGTGTGACAGAGGGGGTGATGCCTACATTTTCAATAACTTTGAGTTTATGGCTCTTGGCTCAGTTCCTTCCTCATCTTGAGGGGGTTCAGTTGCAGGTCTGTTGTGTTTTAGCCCCAACAGGCAGCTCAGCACCACCCAGCCGCTCTCTCTCTCTCTGCAAGCGGGATGGGGGAGAGAATCAGAAAGGTAAAAAGTGCCAGGACTCATGGGTTGAGATAAAGACAGTTTACTAGGTAAAGCAAAAGCCATTCACACAAGCAAAGCAAAACAAGGAATTCATTCACTACTTCCCATGGGCAGGCAGGTGTTCAGCCACTTCCAGGAAAGCAGGGCTCATCACACGTAATGGTTTCTTGGGAAGACAAATGCCATCACTCCCAATGTCCCCTCCTTCCTTCTTTTTTACTCCAGCTTTTATTGCTGAGCATGACACCACATGGTACAGAATATCTCTTTGGTCAGTCTGGGTCACCTGCCCTGGCTGTGTCCCCTCCCAGCTCCTTGTGCACCCCCAGCCTCCTCTCTGGCAGGGCAGCACAAGAAGCAAAAAAGTCCTTGGCTCTGTGTAAACACTGCTCTGCAGCAACTAAATCATCAATGTGTTATCACCACTATTTTCATCAAAAATCCAAAACTCGCCATCATACAAGCTTCTATGTAGAAAATTAACTCTATCGCAGCCAAAACCATGACAAGCTCACAGGATAGAGCCTGGCACCCAGTTGTCACGTGCAGCGTGGTGAGAAGTCCAAGCACCTGCACAGCTATGTGAAGTCAATCGTTCCTTTGTGCAGCTAAGAACTGCCAATTTGTGGAGCAAGGAGGGGTGAGAAGCAGCATGAGTCTGTGTCTGCTGATTAAGGTTTTTACCTGGGCTGTGGGAGTCCTGGCTACAATTCCTCTTCCAGCAGTGACTGCTTAGTTATAGTCTCTGGAGGAATTAATGTAAGGAAAGAAACTTTCTGACTGAAACAGCAGTAGACACAATAGAGATAAAACTCTAGGTGTCTGCAGATCAAGAAGTAATGGTAGGCATGACAGAGATAAAACTCTAGGTGTCCAGAGATCATTAAATTGAAAAATAAGACTTACTGAGGCACATAGAGCCTTTTGACAAGTACATTTCGGCACCAAATTCCTGACTAAAATGTACCTAGTTCAAATGTATATATGTATCAAAATATCTTAAAAAAAAAAAAAAAGAAAAAGGAAAAATGTACATCTAAACTTTGCTTAATGAGTAGGTAGCTCTGTCAAATTCACATAAAGTCTTTCCTTGATCACTCAGGATTATTGGATTTATTCATACTTCTGTAGGTTCTGGGCTTTTGTTACTAATTCTTGTGTTTGTTCCAAGTTTTTATCAGAAGGACCAGATACTGCAAATAAATGAAAAAAAATTCTACCTGTTGTCCCTTAAGCTTTCTGCTGAATCACTGTAAGGGATTTCTATGAAGATGTTTTCAGTTCTTCTGTGTGATATATCATCCTTACAAAGACAAAGTTTATTACAAAGAATCTGATAAACTTCATGGAGACTCAGGTTAACTGTAACAGAAGAAAGAATACTTTTAAAAACACAATTAAAAACAAGCAAGAAAGAAAAAAATGTGTTATGAAGAATGAGTTAATATAGTTGCACAGCTCAGCTATGAAACAGCAATAGTATCTCGGAGTTGGTAAGGTGGTTTTAACATAATAGTCTAACATTTCTTTGGAAACTTTCCTTCTATATCTGATTTAGAAGTTTGTTATATATTGCCTTTTTATAGTAGTTTGAGATTATAAGATGTATTACATTTTGAAGAACCAGTTATGGTGCTGAATTCAGATATTTTAAAAAAAAATCTATTCTTGCTTAAAATTAGAATTCAATTAAACAGTTTCATCACAGTGTCATGAGAGATACCCAGGTGTTTTTAAAGCATTGTGTCTTTTTAAGACTGCTCTTATGATCTGGAGCAGGGTGTGCAGACTTCTTGCTATTATATGAATTAATTAAAAAGATCATATGCAGAAAAGCTTGATTAGTTAATATATTGCAAAGAAACTAATACCTGACCACTGAGAAGTGGTCTTTACTGAGCACAAGGCCACAAAGTGGCCTTGCTGAGCACTAGAAAACCAAAATTGTTCTCAGAATCATAGAACCGTATAAGCTGGAAGGAAACTCCATGTCATCTAGTCTAGCTACTTGTATGAAGCAGGTCCAGTTTGAGGAGGTTAACCAGGGCTTTGTCCTGTCAGGATTTGACTATCTCCAAACACTAACATCCCACAGTCTCTCTGGGTTCTTGTTCCACTGTTTGACTACTTTCAGTGTAATTTTTCCCCCCATTGTATCTAATTGGACTTTCAGGGAAGACTGACTGATGTCATC